>JASVER010000100.1:2112392-2348938 GCA_030449065.1 Oceanodroma leucorhoa
GCTACTGGGAAGAGAGTTAACTCTGTCCCAGCTGGAACCAGGACACAAACTATTCCAAACATGGGCACATCCCCCATCCCCAACCCAGCCTCAATTAAATTTACATTTCTAAACGTTATTCTGAAAGGAAAAAAAGAGGGAAAAAAAATCAGCTAAGCAGAGGAGAGCRAGCAAATCCAAACTTTACAGATGTTAACTACCAACTTGCTGAAGCATCATCTGGCAAGATGGACGTTGTCAGACCACCCACCCTGTCCTGGTTCCGGCTGGGACAGAGTTAACTCTCTTSCCTGTAGCTGGAGGGGGTGYTGTGTTTCGGGTTTGGCRRTGAAAGGAATGTTGATGGCCCATTGATGCTTTGGTCGTTGCCGGGTGCACCGACAGCCTCCCCCGCCCTTCAAGGTGCAGGGGGAGCTGGGGGGGGAGCATAGCCGGGGTGGTTGACCCAGCTGGCCAATGGGGTATTCTATACCATGTGACATCATGCCCAGCTTAAAAACCRGGGGTGGTCCCTTTGGGGGGAGCGCACAGTTCGCGGGGTTTTGGTGCGGAACACATGGGGGTGAGCAGTTGCATTGTGTGTTGCCCGTTTTGTATATTCTGTTATTGTTGTTATTATCACTGTTCTACTTTGTTTTATTTCCATTATTAAACTGTTTTTATCTCAACCCGCGGGTTTTCCTTCGTGTGCCCTCCCGATGCTCTCCCCCATCCTACCGGAGTGGGGGGTGGTGTTTGGTTGCTGGCTGGGGCTAAACCACGACACACCCCAAAACCAATTAGCCTCGCTTCCTGCAGCAAGCAGAGACCTTCTCTGTGGCGCTGTGACCAGAGCTGGGTTTCTGCCGTTCAAGCGCCAGCTGCACACACACATTATTATTTCTGGCCAGTGAAGGCAGCAGGATAATGTTATTTGGGTTCATTGGTGAGGGAAGACAAGGGACATGGAGCGGAAAAAAATAAAAAGACACATCAGGATGTCTGAATTTGATTATGACCATCCATGTCTAAAAATATTTAGATTTTCTCACCTCTAATGTTTGGAGTACAGAATTAAATAATCAAACTTTGAGAAATACAGCAGGAAGATCAAATCTGAGAAAGTGTTTAATGCTGAGTAGGCACTGTTCAATGGAAAACAGCGAGGAAGCAAAGCACATAACACAATCAGGTTGTGTAGTTTAAAAGATATTTATTGGTAAGAACATCAGCGCAGCAAATTGTAAAAATTTTAAAAATAATCTGGGAGTTAAAATTGCTGCTGATTGCTGTGCTCCTTAAAAAGCAACTTCAGTAACTTAAAAATTGGCACACCACTTTTCTCTGGTATCTGACAACAGGAGAGAAAGACAGTGTTTACACTTTGCAACAGGTTTTCTGAAAGCCGTAAACACTGCAAGTCACATCAGGTTTTCCTCATTCAAAGGCTTCAGTTCCTCCCACTGAGCTTACAGAGCTACTGTTTATGCAGGTTGATGTGTAAATGCCTACAGAGGGATGACGGGAATTACTTACAGGATAGCAAGAGGAATAAATGTGGCCAGTTTAGCTAATTGTACAGGCAACACTCTCCTGTAAATTTCAATTCTTAAGGAGGTACAGATGTCAACTAAAAGCTAAGACATAACAGAGTATTTCAAGATTTAAAATTTTTTTTTAAAAAAAAGTTTGAAATACAGTTTCTTCCTGGCCTAGCTATAGACTGGGGACAGAGCACACTTAAGAGGCTGGTACTGCATATGGAGGGACAATGAAGTTTCGCAGTTCTGCAGATCTTTTTTTGTTACTCTTACATACTTTCTTGGCTTTCTTCAGGGAAGGTGGAATATTTCTGCTTTGAAACTGATCGTATCTTGCAATAGTGGATACACCATCCAGAAACTTGGTCTTGTAGAGGACATTTGCATTGTTGAACATCCCATCCTTCAAGGACACCACAATAAACTAAAACAAACCAGAAAACTTAAAGTAAATGCTGCCATCCAAATAAAGACTTCAAACGTTGGAAAAGGCTTATAAAAGGAGGATTCCTTTTACTTTATTTGGCTAATATCTTGGTGGTAATCCTTCAAAAAAATATTCTAAACATAAGTGAAGCCCAACAGACTGTGCTAAGCAGGTTAACGTACACCCGCAGGCCAGGCACCTTCCGCAGCTAACAATGTACGGCTGTCCATATCCAGCACTTGGCCTGGGATACAGGCTACAACACAGAATACCCATTCATAGTGCATCAGTCACTGGAAAACATGTTGCCATGAATTTTGTAAGAATGCAGGATCTTTCACAGTCTGAAGATATTACTCAAATTATTTTACAACACTGGTAACAAATGTTCCCCTCCTCTCTCTCATAATGTGGAAAGGTCACATCCTACCACCTAATAGAGAGAGGTACTGCCTTTGACTCAGAGTAGTAAGTTTCTCCAGTTCTGCAGATTTTTTTCATGCATGATACAGAAATTCTTTCCACTAGTGCCTGTCTTATTTCAACAGGGTCAAAACSAAAATATTTTTAAAGCTCAGGTTAAAGAACTCCAGAAAAAAACAACAAACCAACCAACAAAACTTCAGGATGTGGGTCATGCCTGAAATTGATCATATCACAGATATTCTTCCCTATTACTACCTGTTTTTTAGCCACTGCAGCAATGGCTTGCATTAAAACGTAATGCTTAGAAGTTTCACAGTGCCATATCATCAGTGTAACTTCCAGCTGAAACAACATGGAAATATAACACACATCTCTGGAATAAAATACTTGAACAGTTGAGACTCCTCAGGCAGACTGCCTCTGAAAACAGTGAAATGCATAAATAGATTATCCCAATAGTTTCAAGATAGTACCTGGGAGCATCTGAAATGAGTGTGAAGCATCTGCCCAATATTCTGGGTATGAGAGAGATCAAGGGCTGCATCCACTTCATCCAAGATGTAAATTGGGGCAGGTTTGAAGAGAAGCATGGCTAAGATCAAGGACAAGGCCACCAATGATCTAATATAGACAACAAGAAAGTTGTGTTTTAGCCTCTTGTTTGAGAGGCTTTGGCTTATGGATACAATTGTTTGGTAGTAACAAAACACTCTCTCAACAGCAGATTCATGCTGTGAGTTCTGAAGAGACAGAATGACAGCTTCTGCCACAACTTCTGATTTCCAAATGTGAAGCCTTCTGCCAGAAATGGCAAATGTTACTTACTCTTTTATTGGAATGACAGGTTATTTGGGTGATGATATTTAAAACCATGCTGTTGCTTTACCTGTTTTCAATCCAGAGTTTTGCAGTGCTGTTTTTCAATGTACAGTTCTTGAAGCATTCTGTCCTTCAAAAGGTTCTATCTCTCTGTCTCACCTCTTCCTAAATTCTGTTTCTACTTTTCAATTTGTTAGATTTTTCCTTAGAAGCTGCAAAGAAGCACATACCCTCCACAGGAGCTGTAAGCACTGGAGAAGAAAACTGTCACCATGAAACTACTTTGACTCTGGGGCAGAACTTGTCTATATAGATTTTTGAGATTACAACTCAAAGGCTGGAGCATTTAATTCAGCTGTACCTCAGTACTACCTAGAGTTAACTGCAGTTTTCTCACCACTCAATTCATTTTTTGTCACTTCTCCATGGAGTAAAATCTTGTTTGTTATCATATGCCAAGTAATGAATGTACTGTTCTAAGTTGGATTCCTTTTTGAGCTGAACTGAATTAATAATGCTTTGAATATTAGATCAGGTTGGAAGGAGACAGAGTCCCTGACTTGACTAGAGAAAAGATTAATTTTTTGCTTTTCTGAACTATAATTAGCTAGACACACCAATTATATAGACAACTGCAATGGAAAATGAACAGAAAACCCACAAAGTTCACCAACCTTTGTCCTCCACTAAGCTCTGTTAAGTTTTCCTTCCAGGTGTTTCCTAAGGCGACTCTGAACTCCAGACCATGCAAGACATTCCGGGTTTTAGAGGCTGCTAGCATAGCTTTGGCTCCTGGTAGAAGTGTTGAGAAAATTGAACCAAAGTCTTCATTCACCTAGAAGTCAGACCATAACASATGTATGTACATGCTTTGAATCAAGAGCACGAACAGCTAAAAACTTAGTGGTAAGCTGCACTATGCTCTAGACGTCTTGCCCAATTTAACCCAATGACTTCTTCTGTCTTGAAGATGAGCACATACAGGATAGTGAGAAAAGATTAGCATATGGAATCTTTTATTTTCTCTGTACTGAAAAGAGAAGCAACACCGAGGGATATATATACACAGAAAGATAGATACATAGATAGATACAGATATATATAGGACACCTTACACTAAGCATTTCAGAAAGATCAAATGAAAGAAATATTGGAAGGCTTCTTTGTGCTATCAGCCAGGGAAATGGTTATGCCCTACCTCAGATTTATTAGCTGGTATTGTTTTTTCTCCCAATTAAAGGACTATTAAAAGTATAAGCACCTTGTAAGAGGCACACCCTGGCATCCTCCCCACTCCTTTTCTTCCCAGGATTACTTAAGCAATGTCCAGGTGTCGGGTGGGATGRAACTTTGTAAACATAGATTTAAATTTCCTAGGTCAAGGAATGTATTCCACCAGTCATGATGCTTTTAAATACAATTCACTAATTTTTGCCAAACTAGATTTTGCAATGCAAAGGTACCATTTTGCCAGTGATATCTTGAGTACCAGCAGTAATAACTAAAACCGATAGTTCATTTGTGAGCAATTTAATCTTAAATATAATCGATCTTCTCAAAGGCCAAAAAGTACAAGTTCTCCTGGTACAGTAGAAAAGAATGTGTCATGGGCTTTCCATGTAGAAAAGGAAAGGGAAAATTCTATACTTCTGTTATAGTTCGTGATATGAAAGAACTAGTAAGAAGGCAGAATGCTTAGATAACAGAAACATAGAATGAGCTGTTTCTCTATTCTAGTATTACCTATCCTATCAGTGACAGGAACAGTAGCCCAGGTCCACAGCTCCACATTGTATGGGGCTACACAGAAGCAGAAGATTTTAACTCTGGTCAAATACTGGTTTAAGCAAACAAAAAGAAAAATAAACTGTATCACTGTTTTGTCCAACTTCCATGTGAGAGAGAATGGTTTTGGCATGTCAGTAGCTTAACCTTCCTTAAATTTTTGTGGACACTAAAAGGGAATGGTAAAGTAGTGTTGCAGGTTTAACTGTATCTTTATAATTCTCAAAGGATTCCTGTCTTATTCTCAAAAGTGAGATGAAATAGGAGAAATGAAGTGATTGTTTTGTAATTTAAATACTAGGCAAGGGAGATTAGTTCTGGGAAGAGACAACTTTTTTTTTTTTTCCATGGAAATATGCAAAACAGTAATATAAGATAAATCTGATCCTCTGCTAAAAAGTGAAGATTAGATTTCAAGTGTCATACCTTTTGCCAAGCCTTATGTAAAGCTTCGGTTTTCCTCTGGTCAAGCTCTTCAATAGTTGCAAGAATTTTTGACTTGTCATTCTCTACAATTCTTTTCTTCTTCAGTAAGTCATGGTACTGGTGCAATGAGAAGAAAAGATTGATTTCAATGAACTTTGTGCTCAAATACATTTTGCGCTAATCTTACAGTTTCACTGTTTATCGTTTTTTAACTACGAAATAGCCATTAACCACAAGATTGAAATCCAAAGCATTCATTTAGCTGTATGCAGGATTTAAGTTTTAGGATATTCTTTGTAAATTAAAGCATTAGAATTTTCAACAATCGGCAAAGGGGAAGACCAACATTACTCTGAAAGTTGCCCTTCCTTTTCAAATTAATTATGTTTCATTTCCCTTTCCATAGGAGAAAGGATGTTTCTGGAGGCTGATATGAAGAACAGGCCAATTCTAATCATGAAACAGTACCAGAAAAGTTGAAGTGTCAGTCAGTGGACAGTTTTGAGACAATCCTGGAATAGCCTCAAGATACAGATGAATTTGAGACAGGCTATCATGCTTGAAAATGAAAAGGTTTTGATCTGCAAGCTTTGATAAATGTAATGGATACAAAAGCTTGCCTAATGTTGCTGCTGCCAACTTAGGATGGACTGGGGTAGGGAGGAATGAAATTATTCTTTTTACCATCCAAAATCAAGATTATGCATAACCTAGAAAACTAGTGCACAAGTGAATAGTTCAAAAATGTAAGATTAGTATAAAAGATCTAGCAAAAGGTTTCCTGCTATCTCATGAAGATTTAGTTTTATTTTTGGTGTATTCAGAAGTAGAGCATATGAAAATACAAAGCTATGTTATACGTAATACCATATACCCAGCCTGCCCAATCTTTAAAGGTTAAGGCATGGAATGTTTACCCTCTCTTCTGTCTCAGAAAGCATATTCATAGCTCTTATGTTCACGTTCCTTCCCAACTTCTGTTTTTTCTCCTGCAATTGCTGCAGATTCTGACTTGCTTCTTCAGGATTGTTAGTTTTGAAGTCATAGGCTGTGTTTGGCTGACCAAAAAGTGGTTTCTCTGAAACTATCCACTCATACTCTTTCAGCATTTTGGTCACCTGTAAACAAGAAGATATGCTGAGGCTTTTTTTCTTCCCTTCTCAAATGTGAATGAAAAATAATTAAAAAAAAATAATTAAAAATCAACATCCTGAAATTACTCTACAACGTTAATTCTTCTACCCCAACGCAGCACAGATGTGTACCTTTACAATGCTTCATGTGATTTCCAAGACTGTAGATGAATCAAGATTTTAAGGGAGCTTTCACGTATACCCATCACATTTACTTGGGAGAGGTTTTTCTATATCTGGACTAACTCATTGTCAGTAAATCTCTGGATTAGCTTCTTTAATTAGTTACCTAATTTGTCCATACAATCAGAATGTTCTTCTCATTGGTCACCTTCTCACTGTGATCTACTCTCTGCTAGTCCATACTGATAAGCTCTGTTACAATTTACAATTTCCACCCTCTCCTCCTGAGACAAAACTTTTCACATCAAGACCTGCAAATATGACACTGCTTATTAAGAAAAAAGGCTATTTCCTTTGCATGTGGCAAGGGAAATAACCACTCTTGGTCACAAGATGCAAGGAAAAGCACAGTTCTGAAATACCTTGGCAGCAGCATCAGCATTCTGTTGTTTATGTTTGCTGATGTTGTGTTCTAACGCTTTAACCTTAAGCTGCAATTCATTGTTTTGTTCTCTGTATTTTACTATCTCTGCAGACTTGGCTTTAATTGCTTCATCCTTTAACACAATTACTTCCTTTTGCTTGGTCAGCTTCTTCTGTGATATCTCTACAGATTCCTGAAAAGCAAATCGAACAGCCATTTATTAGCTTCTTTTAAAGGCTGGTGTTAGACAGTTGCTAGAAGAGAAGGACACAGCAAGGAAGGAGAAAAAATTCACATTAGTAACAAAGCCAAAAAATAACTACCTAGGCTAAACATAATTGAGTGCTGGCAAGAAAATCCGAACGACAAAATACACAGTATAATTTGAGCTTTAGGGGCATCGTATCTTCAGTAACACCAACACCGATAATGAAACACAGTATTCACTCTTACCTTTGACTTAGACACCTCAGCTGCCATAGCATTAACTTGTTCGTGGTACAATTCGATTGCTTTATCTGCAGCCGCTAGCTGTTGTTCATAGGAGACCTGTTCTTGTTTTAGCTCTTCATGTTCCAGAACTAAAGCTTCAACTTCCTAGAGGGATGTTTTCAAATTTATTACAGTTATACTTAAATGAAGAGAATTAAGATTCAGTTTGATGTAGTAAATGCTGCAGAAGATTAACAGTACCCATTCTTCAGTAAGGAGGCAATCCCACAAAAAAAAAAAAAAAGCATCAGCAATTTCTACATCAGTGACTACAGAGTAATATATTAAGTTCCAAAACTGACAGTATTAAAGCTTCAGGAGAATCAAACTTTCTGATTACTGCAACCACTTTCGACATTGAGAAAATTGCCGACAAAGGTTAAGTTTTACCTGTTGTTTTTCTTTCATTTTTTTGCTTGAAGCGTCTGACCTTTTCTTGGCATCGTCTAGTTTCTGCTGGGCATTTTTTAGTTCTTTTTCACATTCTGCTTCTGCATTTTTCATTTTGTTCTCTAACGCCTTGTATTTATCTTCTGCTTTCTTTTGGCTCTCTTCAGTTTTCTTTAATGTCTCTTCACAGTCCGCTGAATCAAGAAGTACAGTACTGAAATTGGGCATTGTTCTTATCTTCAAATTTACATCCTGAACTCCAACTGAAATAAATCTGTCTTTGCCTCTGACAGAAAAGTGGTTGTACGTTTGCTAGTTACTGAAGGCAGCTATTTCAACCATTAGACTCTAAGACAGTGTGCTGTTGTTACCGGTTATTGGTAGGGCACCAAATAGACAACCAGTCATTAAAATTAATGAAAATAAGCCTTTTTTTCTTTTTTTTGACAGGGGCAAGTATATGCCAAATCACATGATCAAGAAGCAATTAATCAGATGGCTACCTAATAAAATATCACCTCATCCCTAGAATACTATGTCTACGTATGTATCGCTTCTGTCCATCTTTATTCTTTACATGTTTTACTCATTGCTGCATTTGCTTCCTTTTACATTTTTCCGTAGCTATAAAAACAGTACTTCTTTCCAATGCTTTCTTGTTATGCAAACTATTTATATTACTAACCTTACATATCCTACAGAAACAGATGGCTTGGAAAAAAACAAAGATTACTCAAATATGGGATTAAATCCATTTTAAAACTTCCCTGCAAAGCCATTTTTCCTTTTATTATGAAGTATATAAAACACTTAATAAGAATAAAACCTTTACTACAAGAGAATGACCAACCTTATGTGAATCACCTCTATGCAAGTCTATTGTGATTCTGTATTTGTTATATATACCAAAATATACAGCTAGTATTTTCAAAGCGAAAAATATTTTTTTCTTAAGCAAAGATTTTGCTACTGAAACAGCCAAATATCCATCTCATTCTCAGCCATTAGTTTTCAGCTAAAAGATTAAGAACACATTTGTCACCAATGGTTTTCTTCAGGGCAAGCAGCTCTTCCTCTTGTTTGTGATAAGCACTTTGATGAAGCTTCGTTTGCAACACSTCTGCTTCTTCAGACTTCATCTCCCACTGCTGCTTCAGTTGCCAGTACCTTTGAAGACAGTAATGACATACGCTGCTATAATGAAGGGTACCCAGCACTTCAGTTTCAAAGTTGAAGTAAGTAGATATAGAAATAAGTAGATAAAGAARTACTTAAATTCCTATTCTAATGTGAAATACAATGATGACTATAGGATAAATAAACTTAAATGCATGAAAGTCTGATATAATTTCTTTAATAGTAATTGTGAAGTTTGTAGATACCTAAGTTATTATATAGGTCACTCCTGGTTATGTAGCCCCGACAAGGTATATTAAAAACAAACAAATGCAACACATGGAATTTGGCAACAATTCAGAGCTCATGTTTTTCCAATCGGCAGCATGACAGATGCTGCGCTGAAGCATTAAAGAAAAAAATACCTAGAAGCAAAACTCGTTTCTTCCTTTTGGTCATATTGCTGGAAGTTTATTACAACTCAAAACAATTTGAAAAATAAGTCCAGCTGGTAGATAGCATATTACACAACACTACCTCCTTATGGGATTTTTACAGAACTGACTAAACATATTTCTATATTCCGTCTTTTAGAAAGATCTTCAGTAATTGAGTAGCTGAAAATCAAATATATTTCAAGTTATTTAATTTAAATCCTTACAGCAGTATCACTCAGATATTCCCCTTTAATATCTTTATATTTTCTTGGGAGAAAAATAAGAGCTATCAYAAACTGAAATTCTGTATGTGTGTTACAAAATATGACTGGAACAGATCCATTCTTCAGTGGACTTCATGAAACTTTGGAAAAACTTCAAGTGATTTCAAGCATACATCATTGTATGCCTTTTTTTTCCCTGTATTACCCAAAATGAAGTTTTCTTGCATGTGTTATCTAAAAAACTAAATTTGCTTGCTGGTTGCTGTACTTACAAATTAAATTGGGAGGGAGAGGAAGGAAGGAGGAAGGGAATAATCTTCTGCATTTTACATTATCAACAGGCCCTATGCCCTCCAAAAATACTTCTTTATATTACATTTACTCAGTCACATAAGAGAAATGATAAACATTTTATAGGGCAAACCTTACTTTTCAGCAACATTCTTCAAGCTTCCCAGTGCATTCTCTACAGTCTCAAGTTCAGATTCTTTTGCCTTGAGCTCAACTTCAACGTTTTTCATTTCTTGAAGTTTAGACAATATTGGTGGAGCCTGTGAGCACGTACCTGTTCAGTGGAAAAAAAGCAAAGTCAAGCTAATTGGAATTAGACAAATGGATTCACCGCCGGCAAATAGCAAATTCTAAATGTTAACAATAATGCAGGATGATGATTTATTTTAGTTACAAGACAGAAAGGCAGCTAGGCTAAAGTAACAGTAGTTCTCAGTGGAAAAAGACTACCTCCCCTGTTATAGAATTTAATTCTACAGACTTTGAATACTATACATGCATTTCTTGTGAAATCAACTAACTTTTCATAATTTATGAAATTAAATCAAATTAATAATGAATTACTTCAAAAAGGGTTTGAATTCAAAGCATTTCTCCTTCCAAGAGAATTATATAGCCAAATAAGATTTAAGTATTTAAAATCTAAACCACTTTGTGCAAATAGTTTGCCATTAATTTTTTCTTAGTCTAATCAATCTTATTTCAGCTCAAGACTGACAAATCTTTGCTCAAACAGATCATATTATCCCCAGTATGGGTCTAAACAAAAAGGTTCCTGTTCATTTTTATAAAAAACATGCAGAGCAGTAAACAAATCAACAGACACACAGTATTATTATATGAATAAAACCAGCAATTGCCTCCATGCAGAGTGCCCTGGGGGTCAAACACATCTCCATCAAGTGTAACACTTCTCGTCATTATCCTTTTGTCAAAGGTCACTTTCTTAGCATTATCCATGTCATTACAGATCAGTGTCATTCCAAAGACATATTCCATTGCTTTCTGCATTTCAGGTTCATATCCAACTAGAGAAAGGGCTAAATGCAAGTTATCACGACCAGCCTAGAAATCAAATAAAATGCAATTAGTATGCCTTAAGTTATAAGAATTTTAAAATTTAATTTCTGTCTTCTCTTGAGAGAAACAMTTTCTAAAAACATCATTACATTTTAAAACAATTTCAGTTAAAAGTGGAATAATTAATATCCATTTAAACATCGCACAGCTGAAACGATACAAAGGAAAAAAATAAAATGAAGATACCCTCAAACCCTATAGAAATTCTTATTAGTATAGCCATTAAGAAGCCCATGTTTTTAGCAAAGAAACAAAATGAAAAAGGTACACAAGCAAAATAGTGTAAATAGTGTATTTATTTACATACCAAGGTTTGGGCCAACTTGATGGTGTCTTGTCCAACACACCTGGCTGAAATTTTGTTTAGTGGAATGATGGTGTATCGACGCTTTAGTTCACCCTTTTCCAAAAGCTTTTTGCCAGTAACCTCAAATGAGAAGAGTTACAAAGCATACCTGAATACATAACTGATTTTGTAAAGACAACAGGGCATTGCAAGTGGAATATACTGTTGCCAGTAACTATGCATGACTCTCTTGACCTAATTTAAACAYGTACATGGGTCCAAACCACCTCTTAAGCATTCAGTAACAACACACATGCTTGCTAACCCAGAATCCCATGACCTCATCTCAACATTCAGAGTTCTGTATTAAAGTAATAAACATACCTCTGTGTCCACAATAATGTTATAAAGTTTCCCTCCAGCCACCACTTCTAGGGCTCTTGCTTTGGATAGATCTTTCACAGTGATAAGAGACACAACAGGGCCTTTCACATGGTTTGGATTCCAATTTTTTTCTGGATGTCTTAAAATAAATTTACATTATGATAATCACACATTTGTTTCTCTCCAACACTTCTTAAAAAACTCCTATTTAAAAACTCATACTGTGTATTACGTTGGTACAAGAAGTTCTAAATTCCATCAGGAAAAAAAACCACAGAAAATGGTTAAATTAAATACTTCAGGGTAAGAGACTTCCCAATAGTCAGCTACAAAGTCATTAGAAGAATGTCCTTCCTGATTTTGGTATAATTTGTTAATGCAATTTTCAATTGATTTTTACTATGGGTCCTATTATTAGCACAGCTATAGGAGTATGTTCAGACTGATTATTACACAAGCAAATAAATAGAATCATAGAATCACAGAATCATTAAGGTTGGAAAAGACCTTTAAGATCATCAAGTCCAACCGTTAAAACAACACCACAATGCCCACTAAACCATGTCCCGAAGCGCCACATCTACACGTCTTTTAAATACCTCCAGGGATGGTGACTCCACCACTTCCCTGGGCAGCCTGTTCCAATGCTTGACAACCCTTTTGGTGAAGAAATTTTTCCTAATGTCCAATCTAAACCTCCCCTGGCGCAACTTGAGGCCATTTCCTCTCGTCTTATCGCTTGTTTCTTGGGAGAAGAGACCTACACCCACCTCACTAAAGCCTCCTTTCAGGTAGTTGTAGAGAGCGATAAGGYCTCCCCTCAGCCTCCTTTTCTCCAGGCTAAACAACCCCAACTCCCTCAGCCGCTCCTCATAAGACTTGTGCTCCAGACCCTTCACCAGCCTCGTCGCCCTTCTCTGGACACGCTCCAGCACCTCAATGTCCTTCTTGTAGTGAGGGGCCCAAAACTGAACACACTATTCGAGGTGCAGCCTCACCAGTGCTAGTACAGGAGCACGATCACCTCCCTMCTCCTGCTGGCCACACTGTTTCTGACACAGGCCAGAATGCTGTTGGCCTTCTTGGCCACCTGGGCACACTGCCGGCTCATGTTCAGCCGGCTGTCGACCAGCACCCCCAGGTCCTTWTCCGCCGGGCAGCTTTCCAGCCACTCTTCCCCAAGCCTGTAGCGTTGCCTGGGGTTGTTGTGACCCAAGTGCAGGACCCGGCACTTGGTCTTGTTGAACCTCATACAATTGGCCTCGGCCCATGGATCCAGCCTGTCCAGATCCCTCTGCAGAGCCTTCCTACCCTCAGGCAGATCAACACTGCCGCCCAACTTAGTGTCATCTGCAAACTTACTGATGTTTGATAAAGATATTAAACAAGACAGGCCCCAACACTGAACCCTGAACTGAACACCACTTGTGACCGGCCGCCAACTGGATCTAACTCCATTCACCACAACTCTCTGGGCTCGGCCGTCCAGCCAGTTTTTTACCCAGCGAAGAGTACACCCGTCTAAGCCATGAGCCAACAGCTTCTCCAGGAGAATGCTGTGGGAGACAGTGTCAAAGGCTTTACTAAAGTCCAGGCAGACCACATCCACAGCCTTCCCCTCATCCACTGGGCGGGTCACCTGGTCACAGAAGATCAGGTTGGTCAAGCAGGACCTGCCCTTCATGAACCCATGCTGGCTGGGCCCGATCCCCTGGTTGTCCTGCACCTGCCTTGTGAGCGCCCTCAAGATGAACTGCTCTATATCTGGGGATACATATATTTGATTGGTGRAGACAGATACAATGTTGACCTCCATAGAGCAACTCTACTCACAGTCCTCAGGCAGGACTCTGAAAAGTAATGATTACATATTTTTGCAGTTTAGACCTTTGGCTTCTATGGTTTTGCTACTGAAGTTGAGTTATGGCTTGAAAACACCATCATACAAAACTTTTAAATTCTATTGATCTTGATAAGGCTGTCATTTAAGAATGACTGTATCACTTTCCCTGCTGCCCATTAATTCAGTTAACATTTCTTGACTTCCCCCCGCTTCCCCCTTCACTTGCATCACAGGTGAGAGAGTCATTTTTCACTGGCACTAAAAAGAAAGCAACAGCTAAGCAATTGATGGAATTATACTCTCTTAAGGCCCCTAAGTCCCATAAGCCACGCATAATATGCCCCCAAAAGCAGTTTCAGATGTCTTTTAGGATCATACTGAGATCTTACTTGTATTCAAACTGTAGATGGGGAAACTTTGCCATTAAGCCTTCATACAATTCTCTTAGGTGGCTGATGTCATGAGTCAGTGCCTTCTTTTTTGCTAAAAGGGCTTCTTCTTTCTCTTCTTAAGAGTTGAACACAAGCAATAGATAAACATCCAGAGCACAGAAATCTATTAGCTTAAAAATGGTATGCTATGCTGTTTATCTACATATATGTAGAGAATACGTAATTGAAAGACTTTCTAAAATTATTTGTAAATTTCCAGTTTAGACAAATTAACACCATCACAATACCAAACATGCAAAGAAAGAGTTTAAAGTCTAATGTGCTTCTCTGAATGTCCTTCTGGAATATCAATTTACAGTTTTGAGTAGCTTCTGCAACAAATGTTACCTGGAACGAAACAAACTTTAAGAAGTGTTTTAGGTAGGGAAAACCTAGGAAGCAATAGGGAGGTAGGTCACTTTTTCCATGTAAATTTTAGATGGAATTTAAATTTTCCATCAAACTTTAAAAGATTTGGCCTAAAGTTTATAAAATCAAATTATTCGATAGTTTTGACAAAACTTTTCTGTGGAAGACAAGAGCTCGCAGAGCTTTGACCAGAGAGATTCCTTTGTGCATGAAAGCAGCATACTTGGTTTTTCAGTTCCTTCTTGTATTGGGTCTGGCTGGGATGGAGTTAACTTTCCCCATAGCAGCCCCCATGGTGCTGTACTTTGTATTTCTAGTAGAAAGGTGTTGACAACACACCAGTGTTTCGGCTACTGCTGAGCAGTGCTGGCGCAGCAAGGCTGTCCCTCCAACCCACGCTCCAAAGGCCAGTAGGCTGGGGGTGGGCAAGAGGTTGGGAGGAGACATAGCTAGGACAGCTGACCCAAGTGATATTCCATACCATATGAAGTCATGCTCAGCAATAAAAACTAAGAGAAAGGAGGAGGGGAGGCGGCATTCATTATTAAGGCATTTGTTTGTCTTCCAGAMCAGCCGCTATGTGTACTGAGGCCCTACTTCCCAGGAAGTGGCTGCACATCGCCTGCTGATGGGAAGTGGAGAGTAAATCTTTCTGTTTTTCTTTGCTTCTGTGTCCGACAGAGCCAGTTCCAGCTGGCTCCAAGACAGACCCACCACTGGCCAAGGCTGAGCCCATCAGTGATGGTGGGCTCTGTGATAACGTATTATAGGAGGGGTAAAATCTGCTGCACAACAGCAGCTGGGAGACGAGTGAGAATATGTGAGAGGAACAGCCCTGCAGACACCAAGGTCAGTGAAGAAGGAGGGGGAGGAGGTGCTCCAGGTGCCAGAGCACATGTTCCCCTGCAGCCCCTGGTGAAGACCATGGTGAGGCAGGCTGTCCCCTTTCACACCACAGASGTCCGTGGTGGAGCAGATATCCACCTCCAGCCCGTGGAGAACCCCACGCCAGAGCAGGTGCATGTGCCCGAAGGAGGCTGTGACTCCATGGAGAGCCCGCACTGGAGCAGGTTTGCTGGCAGGACTTGTGACCCTGTGGGGGACCCACGCTGGAGCAGTCTGTTCCTGAAGGACTGCACCCCGTGGGAAGGACCCATGCTGGAGCAGTTCGTGAAGAACTGCAGCCCGTGGGAAGGACTCATGTTGGAGAAGTTCGTGAAGGACTGTCTCCCGTGGGTGGGACCCCATGCTGGAGCAGGGGAAGAGTGTGAGGAGGGAGTGGCAGAGGCAATGCATTATGAATCGACTGCAACCTCCATTCCCCATCCCCCTGCGCTGCTGCAGGGGAGGAGGTAGAGAAAACGAGGAATGAAATGAGCCTGGGAAGAAGGGAGGGGTGGGGAGAATGGCTTTAAGGTTTGTTCCTATTTCTCATTACRCTACTCTGATTTGACTGGTAATAAATTAAATTTATTTCCCCAAGCCGAGTATGTTTTGCCTGTGACAGTAATTGGTGAGCGATCTCTCCCTGTTCTTATCTCGACCCTCAAACCTTTCATCATATTTTCTCTCCCCTGTTCAGTTGAGAAGTGGAGTGATAGAGCGGCTTGGTGGGCACCTGGCATTCAGCCAGGGTCGACCCACCACAATTCTATGTTCCTTTTCAGATTCACCAAAATTATGCACCAGAAGTCTGTACAGACCTTCATAGTTCAGCTTCTTCATTTGGTTCTCTAGTTTTACTTTTGTTTGTCTGACAGCTTCAAGTGCTTCTTGGTCTTTCTTGTAGCCTCCATCCATATTTTTAACTTCAACTTGTTTTGCCTTTAATTCTTGTTGTGCATAACTCAGCTTCATTTGAGCCTATAAGGAGTAAGAAAATATGGAATCAGAGATCTTCAAAGAGAATCTTGCAGGTGCAGATTTAGAACACTTACACTAACAAGGTGCTCATATAATTTGTAAAAGTTTTCASTGGTTGCAGAAATGCCAAAAAGCAGCCTTGGCTTTTGAAAGTAAGGGCACAGGTGATTTGAAAATAAAAACACAAATCATGTATTTGGATACAATAACTCATATTAGCACATGAATGGAGTCCGAGAAGAAACAAGGTAAAATAATGTGGGACACAGCTGTCCTTGTTATTTTCCCCAAAAGAGTTTTTCCTTAAGTGAGACAAGCAAGTTGCACTTTCAACTTTGAAAATTTAAATYCCACCATGAGAACTACCCCAGCAGAGATTTCTTATCTTAAGACAAAAGAAGTGGCATCTGTTTCAGTTGTGTGACTAGAACACAATTTACCTGAGGGGAAAATAGTTTCTTCTGAACTCTCCATTTACAGTCTCAGACATCTTCATTTTGATTCCATTAAGTTTTACTGTAGAAATCTCTATAGTATCAATGTGTATCATGGACAGCAGTCTTAATTTCTTCTTAATTCAATACCATCAGTCATTTGAGTACTGAGAGTCCTACCATGTCTCAAATGCGAGTTTCTGTACTTCCTCACAGCATTGTCATAGCTTTTCCCTATTTGTCTATATTTATGCAAGGATATATTTATTTTTTTAATGCCCTGTTTTATCAAAAAGTCACCTTAATGCATATGCCAACTTGTAAAATATCTTGCATAGATATTATGCAAATCTTTTCACTGACCTTTCAAGAGTGTGTCATTTGTTTTTCAGACAATTTTCAAAAGAAGCAGGAAGGCTGGTCTGAGACAAGCAGAGCTTTTATTCTTACCTGTTTAGCCTCTGTTACTGCTTTGCTGATTTCATTTTTGCAGGTCATCATCTGCCCAGCAAGAGTAGCTTCTTCCCCATCATCACTGCTGGACAGGCCAGCAGACACAGAATTAAAATGCTGTTGTGCTGCAGCTAAAGCACCTGCATCTTTTTGACTTGCTTCCTGCAAAGTATTTAGTTCTTTCTCTATCTTCTTTACTTCTTTCTCCTTTGACACTAATGCTTTAGAATGCTTCAGCAAAACAAAGAACAAAAACAAAAAAAAGGAAGAGAGAACCTGAGTCCCATTAACTTTAAACTCATGTTGTTTAGATGAGGAGCTATGAGTAGTTTCATCAACTACATTTCTATGACCCTTTGTCAGATTTTGTGATTTTACAATTTGTCTTTGCATGTTTTCAAGTGTGTACTTGCGCCATGAGTGCACTGAAGATCCACAGAAAGATTAGATACAGGAATAGATGACAACTGCCCAAGAACTAGAAGAAATAGCTCTTTTTTCCAAATATCTAAAAAGTAAAGTATTCTTCAGTGCTCCTCTCACATTAAAAAAATAAAAATCAACTGTCAGAAATACACCATGTAGAAATTTCTCCTTTAATTTTAAGAATGCCACACGTCCAGAGAGCATAATACTTTTGAAGCTGTAGGGATCTCTCCTGTGCTTAACAGAAAGGTTGGCAACCATAGAGTTGCACTTTCTTTGTATATGCATCMCATTTGTTTCTAATGGGAACCTACTACCTATGCCACACAAATCAAACAATGCCCTTACCTTTGTTTCTGCTTTCCTGATGTAATTCTTGCCAATAATAGGATTAACTTAGTGTTTAAAAAAAATTATATACAAAGGTCTTACCTCCTCCATACTTTTTACCAGTTCTTTGTACTTATTCTCTTCACTTTTTAAGTTTTGCTTCTTGAGATCAAGGGCACTTTGTGCTTTAGTATGAACTCTTTGAATTTCTGAAAGAGCGTCTTCCAGTGAACGGAGTGTACCACCAACTTCCTACAATCAGAAATAAAGGAAATTTAATTTAGCTTAAGAAACTGATACAGTATTTGTAATATTTCACCTTCTGTTCACAGCTATATGTAGAAGAAGAGATAAATATCTGATGAAGCAGGCAGTTAGACTGCAATGCAAACAGGTCAGAACATCTCTTCCCGCTGAAAATCAAACTAACTTGGAGTCACTACTGAAGCCCCACATCATCCTGTATCATGCGACACCATCCCTGAGCAAAAGCTGCGTTTAGGCATCCAAAGACCCTATGGGCCACCCTGTACCTAACAAAATTTACTGCCCCCAAAACTGAGGTCAGTACTGATTTTTGTTGAACAAGAGTTTCCTACTTGAAGTGTATTTCTTTTGAGACATCAACAAAAAAGGAGAAAAAAATCTCTGGAAAAACTTAACCATTGAATGCACAGAGTGGAAACAYGAGGACAAACAGTTTCTAGTCTTCAGCTATCACTCATTTACAGTGATTGGAAGTAAAGCGTGTCAGACAAACGAAAACTTTAAATGGATGTCTTTTA
This sequence comes from Oceanodroma leucorhoa, assembly GCA_030449065.1. Taxonomy (NCBI): domain Eukaryota; kingdom Metazoa; phylum Chordata; class Aves; order Procellariiformes; genus Oceanodroma; species Oceanodroma leucorhoa. Next base: position 2,131,110 of record JASVER010000100.1, read on the forward strand.
GATAATGGCTAAGAATGACAATGAGCAGTGTAAAATCTAAACAACTCACCAGAAGAAGATAAAAATTCAAGGGTATATTATCTGTAAAAATAATTCCCTTCTCATATAACTCTTTGTATCCAGATGAGCATGACTCTGTTCTCACTCACCTTATCCCTTTCCTTTTCCATCTCCGTTATTTCTTCATTAAGTTGTCTCACCTTCTTTTCACTTTCAGCCATTGATTCCCGAAGTTTCTCTACATTAGCCTGCATTTCCTTTAATACTTCAGYGGAGGATACCTTTGTCTCTTCAGCCATAAAAAACTGATACGCTATACAGAAGCGGCTTAAATATTCTATTGATTGTATTACTTTTTGGTATTCTAGATAGGATGCTCGTTGCTGAAAAGACACCAAAAAAAAAMCACCCTCTAAAATTTGATGGAAAAATAATATTAAATAGCACTGTTATAGAAATCTTCTAAGCATATCTACTAACATTTTTATTTGTAGATAACAGGAAGGATTCTCCGTGTTAAGTAATATATTCGGTATTCTACATTGCAGGCCTGCTTAGGAAAATCTTAGGTAAAACAATACTTGTACAATTGATTGTACAGCAGAAATATCACTTGACATAAGTTTTTTTAAGAACTAAGATATGTTTTTATCTTCTATTTTTATCTAGTTCTCTTGTTTTTCTTCCTTCTCCCTACATTCCCCTCTAAGATTTCCTGGAAGTCCTGAATGTCACATTTTCTGTATTTGGACAGCAGATAAAATTTCTCTCTCTTAAAAGGTTCTACAAAGCTTGAAAACGTGCTATTGTTTTAGCCATCACATACTGTTTCAGGGTAGCTGAAAGTATTTTTTCAGTACTTTAAGGGCCCTACCACTCTCCCAATTTTTCCATACCTCTTTCAGTTTCTGTAAAGTTGGAGTGATCTCCTCATTTAAGATCTGAAACACAAAACAGAACATTTATATTCAGATTTTTAAAACTCTTATGTCTAAGCATGAATACCTAGTTGCAGGTGCAGAAATGAAATATTCTACAAGTTAAAAACCACACTACACTAGTTATTCAGTTATCCTTAAATACAAAAGAAAGTATACTTTCCAACATGTAGTACCATTTGAATGTCTTTCAGTTTGGCTTCTTTCTTGCTTATGGTTTTCTGGGCAACTGTTTTCTTGCATTCATACATCCTAGTACCAGCCGCTTCTTCAACCATACCTAAAATCTAAAATAAAGCAATGCGACAGAAATTTGATGTTTCTTCTTATGTTAGATAGGTTCAGCTCAGAACTGAGTTGAACATCTTGCCTCCCTCCAATACCTTTTTTTTTTGTGTCCCCCCCAAAATATTGATTCTTGTCATTCAAAACAAATCAGTAAAACTTCAGACAAAAAACTCCCACAACTTTCTTACCTCTGGTGGCTTCATGTTTAGAACTTTTGTAATTTGTCCCTGGTGACAGAAAGACAAACCAAGAATGGTGGTTGTGTACCATGCAATAGTAAAAAAACAAAACAAAACCCCAAACCCAGAGAACCCCACTCATTTGTATATGTTATATTACAAGCTGAAACATGATTTCTTTTTTTTTTTTGCTACAAGGATAATCTAGTTTACTCAATTGTTTTGTTCTTGAAAGTTCAAACAAGTCACTTCTTCAGGTAGCAAGCTTGAAACGGCCCTTGTATCTTATCTTAGGCTCGTTCTCCACATTCCTGATTACATCTTAAAGGAGTAATGTGCATATTTTGTTCAGACTCTTGCTGATGTTGAATAAGCTCTTAATCATAAACTGGCCTTTTGGAGATATAGCTCATATGTAAATAGAGGAAAGCAGAATAGGTGCAAAACTGCCCTTCCCCCTTTCTTCCCCTCACAAGTTGGGACGGTTCCATTTCAAACAGTAAACCCTGCTCTGTTTTATTATTCCTTGCATATATTTCAGGGATTTGTCTAGTCCCTGTGTTGATGTTTATAAGGGTCTTCTTAACTGGTCAGCTCTTTGTTAATTGTGATTTAAGGCGGCAGGTATATCAACTTCATTCARAACATTGTCTAATATGGAACACACGTAATAGGAAAGAAAATCTCTGTCTTTTTAGCATAATAATAAAAGCAACACCTATCTGTTAAAGAGACAAAAAGGAAAATAAAACTGGAACACGTTTTAGAAAAAGCTTGCTCCATGAGAGCTACATAAGCTCTTGTGCTACAAGACGTGTTTTAGGGTCAAACTAGCCTGTACTGGAAATCTTAACTACTTTACAGACATTTGATTTTTACTTGATAAGAAGTTGCTTTTTTCTGATTAGGAAATTAAATGTTCTTCCACTATCTATCCTGCCTCAAATTTAGTGCAACTTCTTCTTGGATTTTTGGATTCTTCTTTTTGGATTCTATAAAGATGCACACAACACCTGCATAATGAGGAAGTGAGGGTTATTGACATTGAGTCCAATGGAACAGAAGAGATCCTGCACGCGATTGTTGGTAGCACTCACGCCATTGATAAGATACTTATTTCTACCTCCAATGACAACCTGGAGCAGGAAAAGAAATGCAAGAAACTTTAAGTGATTTAAAAATTACTTGACATTAGAAGACTATAAACTGTAATAAAGAATAAGAAATCTGAGCAAATCCCATATATTGTATCTTTGCATACACATATATAGGCATACTATACAGAAAATCAAAACAGATCTTGTTGGACTGAAGAGACATTTAAAATAACTAACAAAAACTTAAGAAAGATCAGTCATTGAGGGCAATATTGACACGAAAAGTTTCCAAACTCCACAAGTTTTCACTTTTTTTTTTTWAAAAACTTGGGAGACATCTTCATCAGAAAGATAAAGGTTCCTTTGTTCTTGGACACCAGTTTTAACACACAGTTCAGATATTAAGGGGAAAATACGAAAGCAGAAGAAAAAGCCACAAAATAGAAAATTATAACTTGCTTTAGGAACATTATTTCATTATTATTATGTTTCTGTGCAAGTCCATAGAAAACGTTATTGATATAATACATTTAACAATATTAAACTAAGTACTTTCCCAAGTAATTCCATTTTTTTTATCTAGTACACTGAATCTACTTCTACAGTTTGTCTTACTAACTGCACTGTAGAAGCATTACCTCAATTGTGAAAACTCAAGGACTTTAAAAATGCCCTTTTTTTTTTTCTTGAAAAGTCACTCTGTTGAGCATGGTAAAAATGTATATAGGTTACTAAGCAATACAGATATTAAAGACTCACCTGCCTACTGATGACGACCTCATCATTAGTTTCAAATCCCAGTGGACTTAGTCTCTTGTCAGAATTATCAAAGGTAATAGACACAGTTGCTTTAGTAATTCCAGCTTGCCCATTTTTATAAACTAGGTCTTGAAGGTTGGAAGCTCGCACCTAAATCCATGGAACAGATAAATACAATTTTGAAAGAAATTCATTACACAGCTTCAGTGTGCTACTGTAGGTTTTGGATAAATGAATGAAAAAAATGCAGATCTAGCTGTAGATTTAAGAGTTCATGTGAGAGACTGACATATGGGGGCTGCAAGGTGCTAGCATCGTAAAACCACAGGCAGAGTATCCCAGTTTAGTTTTAGTGAGCCAGCTAATTGTTTCTGCATGAGACTCCTGACAAAAACTGAATAGATGTTTGAAAAAAAAATGCCAGATGACTAGTTCAGTCACCAGTATGTTTACTTAAACAGCATTTGTTATTCATAACGCAGTTCACAGGGAAATGAATCAGAAAGAGTTCCTTGGAGGTCCATTGGACTTGTCTACAATTACGGGAGGCAATCACCTGAAGACAGAGATTCAAATTTATCTCAGAGCACACGATTTTTTTTTATAAGAGTAAAGCAGATATATCATCTTTTAAATAGCAGGCATTGCATGAAAAACAGCTTTTTATTTTCTTCTGATGGACCAGTTGGCCAAATTTTAAGATCCAATCCAGAAGTGAAAAAGTTTATTACAAATAAACAAGTTAGTGCCTTTAGCTGCAAAAGATCTTCAGCTTGAGGCTGCTATCTTTTAAGTGGGTATTTTTAGTCTAATATTCTAAACTACATACTTTGAGCTACTGTAGTATATTGATAAAATCGTAATTCAATCTTAAGGTAAGAATGAGCAAGAATGACAGAGACGCAGTTTTATGTAATGAAAAATCCAAATAAATAAAACTAATTTTTGATAGAAGCACCACTTCAGGTCTTCCATCGGAGATTACTCAAGAAAGCAATATGAAACGYTGCTGACAGAAAAAAGGGTTCTTAAATGCACCGTCTCTCTTTACCTGTGACAGATTGGTGATTCCCAACAAGAAACAGATTGAATCCAAGATATTGGACTTGCCACTACCATTCAAGCCAGTAATAGCATTGAAGAACGGGTCAAAGTCAGGAACTTCCGTCCTGTGAGCATAGGATTTAAATCCTTCAAGAACAATTGACTTGATGTGCATCTCCTCTATGTTCCTAAGGGACCAGGCACAGTGTTCCTCCTAAGAGTATGAAGAAAGGTATCTGGATTATAGTCCTACAGATTTCCAAGAAAAAAAAGAAAAAAAAAGAAGCAAACGAATCACACTGCATGCCAAACAAACAGCTGAATGTGTGAGAAAATGGAGAGAACACGTGCCTTTTACAACAAAAAGATTATGCATTTATAAATGGAAAATGCCAAGTAGACCCCAGATCCAGGAAGCATCCCAACAATAACCTGTACGTCAACATTTTTAAGCGACGTGACTTYACACAACGTTCATCACGACATTTGCATGAAGACTGTGGCATAACCYTGTTTTCTCACAAAGCTGGCCGTTAGTCCATCAGCCAACGAAGGAAAGAGAAAAGCAYGGATCTTTCAGAACACAGCAGAAGGGAAGCCTCCCTTTCCAGCCTGCAGGACTGCTACCTTCTCAGCCCCACCGCACCGGAGGGCTGAAGCCCAGGAAAACGACAGCCTCGACTCTAAGGCTCCGCGAACGCAGCCCCATCCCTGCCCCTGCCGCCGCCGCCACCATGGCGTCTGCACCCACGTTCTCGCCGCAGCCCCCCACAGCCCCGCGGGTGCCCCTGCCAAGCGAGCCCTTGCTGGCGGCTCTGACGCCGGAATCCGCCAGGCCCCGCGCACCGGCCGCGGGCGAGCCCCCTCCCCAAGCCCCGGTGCCTCACCGCAGGCGCCGCTGCTAGCCGCCTCCAACGATTGAATTTTGGCGCCGAGAGTCGGGCAGCCGTTAGAGGAGGTGCCTGCTCGGAGCTGTCCGCGCGCTGCCTGCCTCAGGCTGCCCAGCTCCTCCCTTCCTGGCGAGAGAGCGAAGGGACTGGGTCCCCTCCTCATTCCTTTTCAGAGGAGGAGTGAGCACATCCATAAGGCGGCCCTCTCGGCCTGAGGGGCGGCGGGCACCCTCGGGGCAGGCGAGCGCGGCGGGCGGGCGCGCGCGCTGAGGAGAAAGGCCCCCTCCAGCCCTGACAGGCGGAGCGGGGTGATGGCGAGGAGGGGAAACTGGCGGGAAGAGAGCTGCAGCAGTGCGACCGCGGTCCCTGAGCGATCGGGGTGGGTGACAAGGAACTTGGGCGTTAGTGTGGCGGGGCTGAGGAGCTTGAGTGTTAGCTCCAGGCTACGGCAGAAAGTGTCTTTGTACCGCCCTTAAATTAGATTAAAATTCAGAAAGCGCCGTTCTGTACTTCAACTCCCACCACCTCTACCCCTCAAAAAATCCCTCAAAACTATCTATGCCTGTTCAGCTGTCTTGCTGTGTTTTACAGAAGTGTTTCCAGTCAAGCAGGATAAAGAGAACCTATTCAGAATTTGCGAGCACGTGTCATTAGAAGAATAGTAGTTGTCCAGCGCTGCGAAAAGCAAAGACAGCTGGATGCGTTTACTCTTCCTGAAACTGCTGCAGTTATGCTGTAAAAGTAGACCAGTATTTTGCAAGAGGACTTCTGTGTTGTACCGTCCGCTAGACATTAGTGTTACCACTGAGATCTGGGGAGCTGCTGTAAAAGTGATTGTACTGAACTGCCTAGTTTTAATCATTTGAAGTAATTCAGACTGCAGCTCTACATTATAGGGAAAGATTTTTTGTGTGTCTGCTCACTTCAGGAATTGCATTGGATGCAGCTTTATCTGTTAAGGCATTACTGTGACAGTAGTGCTGCTGGAGGTACTGTAGCCAGGAAGCACTTGATGGTGTCCTGTCAGCTGTTCATTTGCTAATATCTGGACACCATACTGAGAAAAATTATACTCAAGGATGGGGAAGAATCAGACTGACACCGTGTAACTATACAGCCATCATTAAATGCCACTTTTTATTTGGCAAATTGAGAAATCTTTCAAAATCATTTTTGAATCATTTTGACTGGCAAAAAATCTGTCATCTGTGGCAAACATGCTTGTATGTTTCTTGCCTAAAGGCGAGTTCCTGATCAGTTTCTGGGAAGGGCCTGCTTGGACCATGCTGCCGGTGGCACCCGGTTGCTCTTCAAAGAGCCGAAATGGCTGTCAGTGTGTGGCTGAGGGAGCTGACGGCTGAGTAGCCAGTGCTGTACCTACCTGCTCCAGCTACTCCTTTTCCGTCCAGGCTAACTGCAGCCCGAAATAAGAAAATGGAAATAAAGAAGAACCACTTCTGATGTGAGACGCTTTCCGTTACAAAGATAAGTATGTATATTCTCTATTTGCATATGACATGAGGGAGAGGGATAATTTCACCCTTTCTTAAGTGGTTATGTAATAGCTTTGACCTCATAGGCCCTAAAAGTTGGGTGCTTCATTGGGTGTAATGGTAAAATGTGCTATTTTAATGATAGTGTTCAATTTTAAGGAATAAAAAAAAAAATGTTGCAGCTACTTAACATGCAGTTAGCATGTTGGAATGAATGTAGTATGTGGTTTGAGGAAGGAAAAGATATTTTTAGCAGCTGCTTATCTAGAATAATTTTTAGTATTATACCATAATGTGCATTATACCAAATGTATACCAGATACCTTTCCTAGCTCTGAAATCACAAGTAGATATTCTACAAAGGTAAACATATAGTATAGCTTCACTAGTTTGTGAAATGAGTATTTTAAGAATTGGGAAAGGGTTTGATTTTAGTAAGTACACGATAATACAGCACAAAATTAATGATATAATCAATTCAGAAAGAGGTGGGTTTTTTGGAGCTCACTAGCGTGCTCACTAGAATCTAAGGACTGAAAGTGTGGTCACAGCAGATACATAAAAGGCAGTGTTCTGTTTTGGTAAAGCGACACCTGTTTCTTTGTATTTCATGGGATGAATTTAGCACTAAGCCTTTTGGGTAGACAAATATTGTAAGGGTGTTTTTTTGGATTTTAGTGGTTATATTGCAAATCATGCTATAGTGCTGTTGATTCTTGGTTCAGAGGAGATAATTGTTTTTTTTTCTTCTCAGGACTCAGTTCTGGTGAAAGAAATTATGGTGTATACATCCTGAATAAATCTCCCATGAGAGTTTTCTGATTCTTCAAGTATTTTGAAGAGTATCCTGTAGAAACCTGCGCTAAATAATAAGTAAAAACAACAACAATAAATAAATATGAAATTATAAATTTGCTTGTTCCTAATATTGATTTAATTCTTAAGGTGTTCATGCTTACAGTTGTTCATATGAAATAAGCACTAGTTGTTGTACCAAGAGCTAATTATGAATTAAGAGTGCTAGCTGCCATTATGTAGTCACAGAATAATTTAGGTTGGTAAGGATTTTGGGAGGTCATGTAGTCTGTAGACATGGGCAAAGCCAGACCAGACTGATCAGATTGCTCACAGGCATGTGAAGTTGTATAGATTTTGAAAGATGGAGATTCCACAATCTCTTCAGGTAACCTGTTCCAATATCTGGCCCCGTCATGGTTCGGGGGGGAAAAATCCCACGACTTTCCACGTATCATTGGAAAATACTGTCTTGCAAACGTACATTCATCATCTCTTACRCTGTCACTGTGCGCTCCATTCAGATGAGCTGGTTTCCATTTTCTCAATACTGTCTTACTAAGCAGCTGTGGAAAGCAGCAAATATTCCCGTAGCTTTTGTTTCTGGAGACTGAACAAAGCCATTTCTCTCARGTTTTCTTCGTCTGTTACATTTTCCAATCCCTTCATCATCTTGGTGACCCTACACCAGACTCACTTAAGTATGTCAGTGACTTTCTTGTACTGGGGAGCTGAAAACTCAACACGGCGCTCCAGATTCAGCTGGGTCTCAGTTCAGGGTGGTGGGGAAGGACTTTGTCCTTCCAGGTCATGACTGTCCAGGTCTTTTATACGGACATCAAACATTATGGCTCCCAATATGATCCCTGAGGGATGCCACTGGACTTTGTCCCACTGAGGACAATCCTCCAATCCTCTACCTTCTTATCCATTTATGCACCAATTTATTTCACCAGTTTGGCTGTAAGGACAGTACAGGAGATATTGCATCAATGACCTGTTTATATCTGATTCTTTACTGTGTTTATGCAGCTTTATTTGCTTAAATATTCTTCATGTGAAAACCCATGCTTCTCTCACTCTAAAGCAGGTACAGATTTCCTTGCACCGATCAATAGCGTCTGAGATCCACTAATGTAGGTTATGGCTCAGTTTCCTGGGGAGTTTGGGAGCACAGGTGAACTGACAAATCCAGTCAGTTATTCAAAGTTTGATTAGTACATTGAAATTCACTAATGTTACGATTTGGGAAGAGAAGCAATAAAAAAGGTTAAACACCAGACCAAATATTAAGCAGGCGATTTAGAAATTCTGACCTTCCTTCTGTCAGATAACTGAGACTAAAGTACATTTAGGTCATGGTTTAACCCCAGCCAGCAACTAAACACCACGCAGCCGCTCGCTCACAGCCCCCCCACCATTAGGATAGGGGAGAGAATCAGGAGGGCACACGAAGGAAAACCTGCGGGTTGAGATAGAAACAGTTTAATAATGGAAATAAAACAAAGTAGAACAGTAATAACAACAATGATAACAACAATAACAGAATATACAAAACAGGCAATACACAATGCAACTGCTCACCCCCACGTGTTCGGAAGGAACCGCGCGCCCAACCCGCAGAGCGTCCCGGTTTTTATGCTGGGCATGATGTCACATGGTATAGAATACCCCATTGGCCAGCTGGGTCAACCGCCTGGCTAKGCTCCCCCCCAGCTCCCCCTGCACCTGGCAGAGCATGGGAGGCTGAAAAGTCCTGGTGCAAGCACCACCCAGCAACAACCAAAGCATCAATGGGCCATCAACGTTCCTTTCATTACCAAACCCAAAACACAGCACCCCCTCCCGCTACTGGGAAGAGAGTTAACCCTGTCCCAGCTGGAACCAGGACAATTTATAATCTAGACAAGTTGAATACTCACTAGATGTTGTTTCTTCTGTGGTGATGCTGCAATCTCCTTGTGGGGTAGGAGGTTTATATCTGCTCAAGCCTATACTTCTCAGGAGCTGATATTCCTGTTAAGGTTTACAACCCTTGAAAAGAAGGGTCCTGGAGGAGAGAACGAGACCCTAAAATGCCGGCAATCTCCCTCAGCACACAAGGGCAACAGATGAGTGCGTGCTCAGGGTTTCACATTTGGAGAGGAGCTGATCTTCACAAAGCACCAGAGGAATGGGAGGCAGGCTAAGAACAGGGGGTGTCAGGGGGAGTTCAAGGATTTTTCTTTCAAGCCTACAGATTTAGTGTTTTAAACTCCAGTGGTGGATGTAATCCTTGCTCTAACTCTCACAAGTTTTCTTGTGCTGGGCTGGATATAAATTTGAGAGAGGGACTGTGTTTCAGTCTGCTTTTATAGCAAAGGAAGGTCCGTGCTGTGCAAGCTGTGCATGTATGCATTTCATTTGAAGTGAATGTTGTCTGTGGGGGTGTAACTCTCCAACCACGTTTGGCACACAGGAAAAGGATTGAAAGAGAAACCCTGCAGGTGCCTTGATAGCGGAAGATTACATGCTTCATTAGACACAAGAGAATGTTTTCTGAGGGAGCAAGCAAGCATATAGAGGGAGGAAAGRAGGAAAGCAGGAAGGAGAGATCATAGAATCATAGAGTGGTTTGGTTGGAAGGGACCTCTAAAGATCATCTAGTCCAACCCCCCTCCAATGAGCAGGGACATCTTCAACTAGATCAGTCGCTTAGAGCGCCGTCCAACCAGACCTTGAATGTTTCCAGAGATGGGGCATCTACCACCTCTCTGGGCAACCTGCTCCAGTGTTTCACCACCCTCATCATAAAAAATTTCTTTCTTACATCTAGTCTCGACCAACCCTCTTTTAGTTTAAAACCATTACCCCTTGTCCTATCGCAACAGGCCCTGCTAAAWAGTTTGTCCCCATCTTATAAGTCCCCTTTAAGTACTGCAAGTCTGCAATAAGGTCTCCTTGGAGCCTTCTCTTCTCCAGGCTGAACAACCCCAACTCTCTCAACCTTTCCCCATAGAATAGGTGTTCCAACCCCCTGATCATTTTCGTGGCCCTCCTCTGGACTCGCTCCAACAGGTCCATGTTTTTCTTGTGCTGAATGCTCCAGAGCTGGACACAGTACTCCAAGTGGGGTCTCACCAGAGTGGAATAGAGGGGCAGAATCACCTGCCTTGACCTGCTGGCCATGCTTCTTCTGATGCAGCCCAGGATACGATCAGCTTTATGGGCTTCGAGCGCACATTGCTGGCTCATGTCCAGCTTTCCGTCCACCAGTACCCCCAAGTCCTTCTCCACCAGGCTGCTCTCAATCCCTTCATCCCCCAGCCTGTATTGATACTAGGGGTTGCCCTGACCCAGGTGCAGGACCTTGCAGTTGGCCTTGTTGAGCCCCATGAGGTTCACCCCCTCAAGCTTGTCTGGGTCCCTCTGGATGGCATCCCRTCCCTCAGGCATGTCAACTGCACCACTCAGCTTGGTGTTGTCTGCAAACTTGCTGAGGGTGCACTTGATCCCACTATGTCATTGATGAAGATATTAAACAGTACTGGTCCCAATATGGACCCCTGAGGGACACCACTTGTCACCTATAATCTCTATCTGGACATTGAGCTATTTACCACTACCCTCTGGATGCGAACATCCAGCCAATTCCTCACCCACTGAACAGTCCAGCCATCAAATCCATTCCTCTCCAATTTAGAGAGAAGGATGTTGTGGAGGACAGTGTCAAAGGCCTTACAGAAGTCCACATAGATGTCATCCGTAGCTCTTCCGTTGTTCACTGATGTAGTCACTCCATCATAGAAGGCCACTAGGTTGGGCAGGCAGGACTTGTCCTTGGTGAAGCCATGCTGGCTGTCTTGAATCACCTCCCTGTCCTCCATGTGCCTTAGCATAGCTTCTAGGAGGATCTGTTCCATAATCTTCCCAGGCACAGAGGTGAGGCTAACAGGTCGATAGTTCCCAGGGTCCTCCTTTCTAGCCTTTTTAAAAATGGATGCAATGTTTCCCTTTTTCTAGTCACCAGGGACTTCACCTGACTGCCATGACTTTTCAAATGTCATGGAGAGTGGCTTCGCAACTACATTAGCCAATTCCCTCAGGACTCTGGGATGCATCTCATCAGGTCCCATAGACTTAATGTATGTTGATGTTCCTCAGATGGTCATGAACCTGATGTTTTTTTACAGTGGGAGGGACTTTGCTCCTCCAGTCCCCGTCTTGCAGTCCATCCACTCAAGAGGTGTGGGAAGAGAAGTTGCCCGTGAAGACTGTAGCAAAAAAATTGTTGAGTACCTCAGCCTTCTCCTTGTCTGTTGTTAGCAGTTTGCCAGTCGTGTTCATTGGTGAGGGGTATGCTTTCTTTGACCTTTCTTTTCTGGCTGACATACCTGTAGAAGCCCTTCTTATTACTCTTTGCATCCCTTGCCAAGTCCAGCTCCAGCCATGCCTTGGCCTTCCTGACCCCATCCCTACACAACTGGGCAGCGTCCCTATGCTCTTCCCAGGATACCTGTCCCTGCTTCCACTGCCTGTGCATTTCCTTCTTGGCCTTTAGTTTGACCAGCAGGTATCAACTAATAAATGCCGGTCTCTTGCCTTCCTTTCCTGATTTCTTACACCTGGGGATTGAGAGCTCTTGTGCTCAATGGAAAGTGTCCTTAAAGATCTGCCAGCTCGGTTCTGCTCCCCTGTCCTTGAGGGCAGTTTCCCAGGGAGTCCTATTGACGAACTCCTCGAACAGCTGGAAGTCTGCTTTCCTAAGATACAAGGTCCTGACTTTACTTTTCACCTGACCCATATCCTTCAGGACTGCAAACTCCACCAGTGCATGATCACTGCAGCCCAGGCGGCCTCCAATCCTGACGTCACTAATTAGCTCACTTGTGTTGGTGACCAGCAGGTCCAGTATCCCGTTCCCTCTGGTAGGGCTAGATGAACGCTCCCATTTACAGACCGTAGGAAATGTCTCAGTCAGAGCTCATGAGTGACCAGAGTTGATCAGTGGTGAGAGGCAAATCTGTCGGGGGCTGTACATCACTGTGGGATGGCTTCTCTGTCGTGGCACTGGGAGCCCTAGGATGGCATTTTGCATGGATGTACCCATTTTCACTCGCTGTGGAATATGACGATAAAGTACTATGCTGAGCTGATGTGCGCTGCGGAAGTGGGGAGGTCTTCAGGCCCCTTTTGCCAGATGCTGTCTGCCGTCTAAAGCAGCGATACAACAGGTGCTGATCACTGCTCTGTGCTTCCACCCTCCCACTGCAGTTYGTTAGACTCTCATTAACTTCCCTCTTTTTTTTTTTTTCTCTTGTCCCTTTATCTTTTCATTTATCCATCTCGGTCTCCTTAATACTACGGATGTATTGGAGTGGTAAGAGATAACAGGTATGCATTGGGCATGCTAGGTGGGCTGGAGCAGCGAGTTTCCTTCTTGGGGGAGAAGCTGGTTGCATGTGTTACRAGCAGGAAGTCATTCAAGGAAGTCAAGGATAGATCTGCCCTTGTAATACTACAGAAATTCAGGAGGGGGCCTCAGAGGGATTGCTGGTACTTGAAAATATGTTTGTAACTTCCTTCTGAGCACACAAGGCTGTYTCATAACACTACGCTGCAAGAGACCGGGGTGCTTAACCTTTGTACATACAAGTAATGAGAAATGAGGGAAGGAGCAGTCAAAGTAAGGCTCAGTAAATCCTGAAGCTCTTGCAGTAACTTTACAACATCAGATACCAGCCTGAGATTTCTTATCTTTTTCCCCTGAAACAACATTGCTTGGTTGGTGTAGTCAAAAGTTTAGGGTTTAATTTAAATGGAGTTTTCTAGAAATTTAAGCTTAATGGAGCTTTTAAAAACACGGAGTTTGGCAGCTGTAAAATCAAGCAAATGAAACATTTTTCTCTGTGATGCAGTAACAGCCATGTCTTCAAATGTAAGAAGCGAAACTGCTGCAGTACGTCTCAATAGCTTTGATGAAATTTTGCATTTACTGGTGTTGCAGCATGTGCTTGAACTTTATCAACATTTAAGCAAGGGACAAGTAGAAAGAGTGCTTGAAAGAAGCTTAAGAGTGTCCCAGGGATTTAAGTGAGACCAGGGAATAACAGCTGGCCCTTCAAGAATCTTTGGCTTGCTTCTGCAAGCCTGCAGTGTCCAGTCTTCCTTCCTATCTGTGGGCTTCTTGCTTATTCTTTCTTATCAGAGGTAGTTCTTAAGATTCTCATTTTACATGCAATTTCTGAGAGCTGAAGGGCAGCCGATCTCTTTCAGTGCAGGTCTTGCCTTCCCTTTTTCCCTCCCCGTGTAAGCTTGCTCTGCAGGACTGTTGAACCTCTGTTGGAATTACAGCCTTGTAACAAAGCGTGGGGCAGTGCAGTCTTTTTACTGAGAGATGACTGTGCACCTCCAACCTTTGACCTCCTTTCAGGGCTTGATAGCATTGCATAAAGAAGTGAAGTTGGAACTGTATTGTTTCATAATGCAGCATAATGGGGATCATGGGGAGGTTTACACGGCACCGGGCCTGCTGGCGGCGGATGGAATTTAGCTGTCTCAAAAGGGGAAAAGGATTCTCACCCACGAGCTGGCGGGGCTCATCGAGAGGGCTTTAAACTAGGTTCGAAGAGAGAAGGGGATAAAACCAGGCTCGCTAGAGGAGCCTAGGGATGGCATGCCAACGTCGGGGGTGAGATCGATAGCCCAGCTCAGGTGCATCTGCACCAATGCACGCAGCATGGGCAGCAAACAGGAGGAGCTGGAAGCCATTGTGCAGCAGGACAGCTATGACTTAGTCGCCATCACAGAAACATGTTGGGGTGACTCTCATGACTGGAGTGCTGCGATGGATGGCTATAAGCTCTTCAGAAGGGATAGGCAAGGAACGAGAGGTGGTGGGGTGGCTCTGTATGTTAGGGAGTGTTTCAATTGTGCAGAGCTCGACAACTGTGATGATCAGGTTGAGTGCTTATAGGTAAGGATGAGGGGGAAGGCCAACAAGGCAGATACCCTGCTGGGAGTCTGTTATAGACCACCCAACCAGGATGAAGAGGCAGATGAAGCATTATACAAGGGGCTGGCAGAAGTCTCACGATCGCTAGCCCTTGTCCTCGTGGGGGACTTCAACTTACCCAACGTCTGCTGGAAATACAACACAGCAGAGAGGAAACAGTCGAGGAGGTTCCTGGAGTGTGTGGAAGATAACTTYCTGACGCAGCTGGTGAGTGAGCCTACCAGGGGAGGTGCCTCGCTTGACCTGCTGTTTACCAACAGAGGAGGACTGGTGGGAGATGTGGTGGTCGGAGTCTGTCTTGGGCTTAGCAACCATGAAATCATAGAATTCTTGATTCTTGGTGAAGTAAGGAGGGCGGTTAGCAAAACCACTACCATGGACTTCCGGAGGGCAGACTTTGGCCTGTTCGGGACACTGGTTGAGAGAGTCCCTTGGGAGGCAGTCCTGAARGGCARAGGGGTCCAGGAAGGCTGGACATTCTTCAAGGAGGAAGTCTTAAAGGCGTAGGAGCGGGCTGTCCCCATGTGCCGCAAGAAGAGCTGGCGGGGAAGATGACCGGCCTGGCTGAACAGGGAGCTTTTGCTGGGACTCAGGGAAAAAAGGAGAGTCTACCACTGTTGGAAGAAGGGACAGGCAACTCAAGAATAGTACAGGGATCTCGTTAGGTCATGCAGAGAGGAAATTAGAATGGCAAAAGCCCAGCTAGAACTCAATCTGGCCACAGTTGTAAGAGACAACAAAAAATGTTTTTACAAATATAGTAATGACAGAAAGAGAGCCAAGGAGAATCTCCATCCTCTACTGGATGCTGGGGGGAACATTGCCACCAAGGATGAGGAAAAGGCTGAGGTACTTAATGCCTTCTTTGCCTCAGTCTTTAGTAGTCAGACCGGTGATCCTCAGGGTCTCCAGCCCCCTGAGCCAGAAGACAGGGACGGAGAGCAGAACACGCCCCCCATAATCCCAGAGGAAGCGGTTAATGACCTGCTACGACACCTGGACACTCACAAGTCTATGGGGCCAGATGGGATCCACCCGAGAGTACTGAGGGAGCTGGCAGAGGAGCTTGCCAAGCCACTCTCCATCATTTATCACTGGTCCTGTTCAACAGGGTAGGTCCCAGATGACTGGAGGCTTGCCAATGTGACGCCCATCTACAAGAAGGGCTGGAAGGAGGATCCGGGGAACTACAGGCCTGTCAGCCTGACCTCGGTACCGGAGAAGATTATGGAGCGGTTCATCTTGAGGGCGCTCACAAGGCAGGTGCAGGACAACCAGGGGATCGGGCCCAGCCAGCACGGGTTCATGAAGGGCAGGTCCTGCTTGACCAACCTGATCTCCTTCTACGACCGGGTGACCCGCCCAGTGGATGAGGGGAAGGCTGTGGATGTGGTTTACCTGGACTCCAGCAAAGCCTTMGACACTGTCTCCCACAGCATCCTCCTGGAGAAGCTGGCGGCTCATGGCTTAGACGGGTGTACTCTTTGCTGGGTAAAAAATTGGCTGGATGGCCGAGCCCAGAGAGTTGTGGTGAATGGAGTTAAATCCAGATGGCAGCTGGTCACGAGTGGAGTTCCCCAGGGCCGGTCTTGTTTAATATCTTTATCAAACATCTGGACAAGGGGATCGAGTGCACCCTCAGTAAGTTTGCAGATGACACTAAGTTGGGCGGCAGTGTTGATCTGCCTGAGGGTAGGAAGGCTCTGCAGAGGGATCTGGACAGGCTGGATCGATGGGCTGAGGCCAACTGTATGAGGTTCAACAAGACCAAGTGCCGGGTCCTGCACTTGGGTCACAACAACCCCAGGCAACGCTACGGGCTTGGGGAAGAGTGGCTGGAAAGCTGCCTGGCGGAAAAGGACCTGGGGGTGCTGGTCGACAGCCGGCTGAACATGAGCCGGCAGTGTGCCCAGGTGGCCAAGAAGGCCAATTGCATCCTGGCCTGTGTCAGGAATAATGTGGCCAGGAGGAGTAGGGAGGTGATCGTGCCCCTGTGCTCGGCACTGGTGAGGCCGCACCTCGAATACTGTGTTCAGTTTTGGGCCCCTCACTACAAGAAGGACATTGAGGTGCTGGAGCGTGTCCAAAGAAGGGCAGTGAAGCTGGTGAAGGGTCTGGAGCCGAAGTCTCATGAGGAGCGGCTGAGGGAGCTGGGGTTGTTTAGCCTGGAGAAGAGGAGGCTGAGGGGAGACCTKATCGCTCTCTACAACTACCTGAAAGGAGGYTGTAGTGAGRTGGGTGTTGGTCTCTTCTCCCAAGTAACAAGCGATAGGAYRAGAGGAAATGGCCTCAAGTTGCKCCAGGGGAGGTTTAGATTGGAKATTAGGAAAAATTTCKTCACYGAAAGRGTTGTCAAGCATTGGAACAGGCTGCCCAGGGAAGTGGTGGAGTCACCATCCCTGGAGGTATTTAAAAGACGTGTAGATGTGGCGCTTCAGGACATGGCTTAGTGGGCATTGTTGTGTTGGGTCGACAGTTGGACTTGATGATTTTAGAGGTCCTTTCCAACCTTAATGATTTTATGATTCTATGATTCTATAATGCTTGCTCTGGTATTTGCAGTATAGTGTCTGTCAAAAATAGTGTGGGAGTGGTTTGCCTTTACTTTGTTTTTCAGCACAGGAAAAAAATAATTTCTGAGAAAGCATTGTAATAGCTAAGACAGAGGGGAGGAACAAGTAATTTTTGCTAAGACTTGCAGGGACTTATGATTTGAGGCCATATTCACTCCCAGGTAATTGGTAATGATGTAATGTGTGGGGAATCCCGAGATGAGATGATGATTTCCTGAACAACTTTGCTGTTGTGGTTGTCAGCATTTTTTTCCTCAGCACCCATCTACAAACTAATAATGTCTGAGAGATACACTTTACTCAGCTTTTAATCATACCCCTTTCTTCCAATGTAGCTGGGAACATAGCTGTTCCTGCTTGAGAATGGAGCTAAAAAGAAATAAGTACCACAGCCATATCTGCAGATTAATTGTGACTGGTAGCAAGATGAACTGTTATGCTAACCCCAAATTTGAATTGAACTTATTTATAACTGACAGGCTTCTAAGGTGATTTTGTCCTCAAGGTTAGTTTTGGGCAAGCCCAGGCAGGCTAGGAAACCATACCACACGAGACAGGAATGTTAGTTGGGCTTACTTAAGGAGAGTAAACTTTGCTGGTTTGACTCATGCTCCCTTGAGAGCTTTACTACTCTTCTACTTTAATGTGAAGATTCCCAGATTTCAGGTATCACCACCAGCTCCTCAGCCTCCAGTCAAACTCTCTCAATTTTCTCAGACCCGTCTGTCCTCTTTTTTTCCTGACGTTCTTTTCCAGTTGCTAGTATCTACTATAGGATCCCAGTTTTCACCTCTTCCTTCTCTTCCCTCCCATTTTCCCCTGAATTGTGAACCTCCTTCCCCACGCTGATTTTGGGGATTGAGCTGTGATAACCAGTGTGAAGGTGCTTTGCTTGCAGCTCTGCTACAGTTTGCACCAACTGCAGTGTCTGAACACAGACTGGATCTTTGCTTTCTTACATATATTGTTAGYGCACAAAGCTGAGATTCCCCAATCTATTACTTCCTTCCTAGGTGTCTGATTTTATGGAAAAAGTTGATAGAGATTAATGTAAAATTTTATTCTTTGATAACTTGATGGGCTAGACCAGAGGACAAGGAGGGCTTGGAGGACATCAGAATAAATGCTGTCTTGGTCTTCAATTTCAGTAAAAGCTTTAATGGTTCTTTTGTAAGAATACCAGGCAGAAATGCATCACCTTTATTTTTTCCTGGGACTTGCTAGAAATGAATTATTTTTAAGAGAGTCTTTTTATTACCTTCATGGACTGTCCTTTCTCAAGTTTTTATCATAGCTGCCTCTTTGCAGTAATGATTGTAATGGTCTATGAAACACTTTATACAGAAAACACACAGCAGAAATGCATTATTGAAACCCACTGACACTGAAAACAAAGTAGTTTTACAGTGCAATGGTTACTGCTCTTGGAGCTGAGGTTGTGGCTATCACATGTTTAGTCCAGTAATGCTTTTACTGGACCACACAAATGTTGCATCACTGCTGTTGATGCTTTAGAATTCTTTAATATGCTTAAGAAATGTAATCCTTACCAGTTCTTACGATTTTATACCTAACCATACAAAATAATCTTGGTTTGTTAACCTGGAAATTGGTTTGTGAATCCATTCATCAAGCACGTGTCTGTGTTCTGTTTTCTGTTTGTTTGGTTTGGGGCTTTTTGTTTTACAGCCTACAGAAAACATCCCTAGCCTTGAAGTGGCTATAATAATGTGATTGCAGTAGAAGGTGAGAAGTGATCAGCAGAAAATTTGTCCTGTTCCCAAAGTTAGGCCTTGTTACAACCCAGACTGGTCAGACCAGGGGGTTGTAGAGGTTTCGAAATTCCCTCTGGCTAAATTAAGGTGAAACAACACCAAACGATTGATTAAAGTTTTATTTAAGGCAGAAGCAACCTGAACTTGGAAAGCATAACAATAAACAACCTGAACTTGGAAAGCATAGCAGTAGGCAACGTGGGTTCTATTGAAACATTTAGAAGAAGAGGAAAGAGAGGAAAAGGTAACTGAGAGAGAGAAAAAAAAAAGAGATAGACATCACCACCCTTAGATCCTGTAATGACGATGATGACAAATGTGGGCACTCGCACTGGCTCCTTGAGACRTCAACTTTACATTAACTCTTTCAATCTCTCACAGGCCTAAATGTAATAAAAATGGTTCAGTGAAATTAATCTTTCAGTATTGTTTGTAGGAGGGATCATTGCTCTGCAGAAAAATCTGTGTATCACAAAAAGTAGACATTTTTATAGGGATGTGAAGATTGGTGTGAATGGGAGGTCTGAGTGTGGAAGTACCAGAAGGAACAGCAGAAGAGAGATAGAAATGGCCAATACTGATGGCACCTAGATTGGCAGATCGTCAGGATTACAGCACATCTTTGTGCAGCTAGACAGCCTGATAGGGAAAACAAAGGACAGCCTAAAACAAGGGACAACATGTTCCTGTACTCAGATGAAAGTGAAGAATCAAGCTATTAAGAGATAATGGAGGCTGAACAGGGCTGGAGCCTTGAGGCACACAAAGCAGGGAGTTAATATTGATGTCTCACAGAGGTGGGACAGGGTGGGAGACAAACCATTTCTTAATCACGGTTGGCTCCCCCAGGGGTACAAATGGCATGTCAGCACATGGCTGCCAACCTCGCCAGCATCCCTTGTCCCCAGTCATTCCTGGCTGGAGCACTCGAGTACCTGTGTCTGAACGTGGTTTACACTGCTGGGACAAACACCTCTTGTGGGTATAAGCGAGTGAGCAGGATCAGTTTTGTGCTGCTCCGAACTCACCTTTTGCTCCTGTAAGCCCCTTTGCTGAGTTTGCTTTGTTGTTGCTGTGGTGTCACAATATCTTTTGTTACTGAAAAGTACAGGTAAGCATTGCTGATACCAAAGCAAATGCAGCAGCAGATGGAAATGCCAGGGGAGTGCCACCAGCTTTTTTTTTTTTTTTTGAGAAAAACATTTGCAAGTCAGATGGCAATTGCTGCAGGTAAGTTTTCTGTGACCTTTGTTCTTGTTATGATTGTATGTGGGATGTTAGGAATGCTCCTAAATGAGCATTTTGGCTGTTCACTTAATGAATGCAGGATGCTTTGACAGTGAGCTTGATGATACTTCTTTCATTTTGTGAAAGACGTACRTGTCCTAATATAGGTGATTTCCCCAGCACACACTCCTAATGCAGGAACCCTTCACCTGTGCTGTGCTTGTTTCTCATCGAGGAATCAGTAATATCCCTGGTTCATCACAGAAAGTCACTGAGTGCTGATGAGTTTCTGGGTCTGGTGGCTTTTGCTTTTATCGAAATAATGGAGAGCTTGCCCTCTTCTCCCTGGTGCTTGCTTGTGTGTTTTTAAAAAGTTTTGTTCACTTTCTCAGGTCTCTGTTCCTAAGTAGTACTTTTGCCTTCAGGTGTCTTGTAGTTAAACATGCCGCTAGGTATTGGTCTCTTTACACTTTCCACCCTGCATATTTTACTAGAATATTCTCACAAGACAAATAAAAGGTGAAGTCACTGGGCAAAGTTTTCGCCCATGCCACATCTCTTATTGCAACACAGTTGAGGCAAAATGCCAAAGCTTGCTACTGCTTCTTAAGATGGCTCTGCAACACACAGAGATCCCAGCAGAGGCATAGCCACACAGGCTCTGGTCCTTTGGTGCGTGCACTGGGAACTGTGAAGATGTCAGAGCACAGACGTGGGTACAGATGTCCTTTGAGAGCCTGCAGACATCTCACTGTGTAAATGTCATGGTAGTGTTCCCTTGTGATAGGGGCGTACGTATGGATCATTCACTGAGTTAAATGATGGATTGAACGATGCATTTTATGCTCATTTTTAATTAGATATTTTTTCCTCAGTGGCAGAACTCTTAAGAGTTTTAGGGCTGGACTGGTAAAATGTCATTTGAAGAAACTCCTGTTCCGGGCGATAGCCTCAGCCTCCAGACTGCAGTGTTTTGTGGTTTCTAGGACCGTGGGATTTGTGTATTTAGCTTGGCATATTGCAGAACATTCCCGTGCAACTGGCTGGCTGCTGAATTGGAGCGGTCTGTAAGGACGATCCCAAATCATAATAGGAGAAAGGTGAATCACGTTGGGTGTGCTCCGTGCTGGGTTTACACTTCCTCCTGGGGAAGTGGACTGAGGGCTGTACCTGCTCTGCTGATAAAAGCAGATGTCTTCGCCTTTAAGGAGACCTGTATGACTGAAGGAGTCCACCCACTGACTGAGTCGGGTGCAGAAGGTTATTGACTGGCCTTGACAGCAGAAGACACAGTTTTCCCCGAGCCTGCTGTAAGTATAAACTTCTCTTTCTTTGCCCTTGTTGATGTGCTTACTTATAGGAAGGAAAAAGGGGCTGTGAGGGTAAAATGGATGCAAGTCATTTGTTTGTTTCCATCTTGTATAGAAAATGCTGGTGACAGCATGTTCCCCGTTCCAAGCCCTGAGCTTGGCAACTGGAGAAGCTTTTTGTTTCAATGTACGGGGTGTCAAGGAAAGATGTCTTTCTTACCTTTATATTTCTCACTTGCACTTTGGTTCAAGCTTGTAAAAGTTTAGGTTCAGTACTCACCCCATGTAATTGGGGCAAAAGAGTGATTTTAAGTGTTTTATTTTTTTTCTTTGCAGGTTTTTTTTTCTCCTTAAACTAGTAGATTTTCCCTTTTCAGTTTCTCTAGAGTGGAAGCTGTACATCCTGCTGGGGCTGCTTCCCACACCAGAGCTTGCTGGCAGCAGGCAGGGGGGTCCGGCAGATCGCAGGAAGCTCTGGGTTGCTTAGGCAATGAGGGGGCTTTTCAGACGTTTTCTGGATCCCGGAATATTGCTACAGGACGCAAGCAGAGGCTGTCTTGTGTGACGGCACGTTATCAAGATACTTTTCTGCTTTGTAAAGTCTAAACCAGTCCCCAAGTGCAGCCTAGCACCATTGGGCATCTCTTTGACAGGTGCTCTTTGTGCTGTTTGTTGCGCAGGATGGCAAACCATGCGCCAAGGCATGGGTTCTGAAGAAGCATTTTGAGGGTTTCCCCAAAATCAGCGACTTCGACCTGAAAAAGATAGAGCTGCCAAACCTAAAGGATGGAGGTAAGTGGAGTGCCACCTGTTTTTATTTTTTTCTGGAGGTTGTCTGGTTGCTGATGAATGGCTGTGCATCTGTAGAACTGTTTGTTTCTCTGGCTTGGATTTTCGAAAATCAGTTGGCATGGCTTGTGGCAAGCCACRCACCTTAGCAGAGAAGGGCGATTGCTTAAGAACAGGTATGCTGATGGATTTGGTGGGTTTTAAGACATGCTGCCTTCTGATAATACCCTTAGAAACAGTGGCTGAGCTCTTCTAACTCCAGCGCACAGCGGCTGCGGCATGCCTTTCACAGGCTCATGCTACCTAGTCACACGTGGTATCTGATGGCAAAGGCATTTGAATGTGTTTGCAAATGAAGCTTACTGGAGAAAACTGCTGAAGTGATATGCCTTAAAACTGACAGCCACAAGGAAACAGAATTTGTTTAATTTAGAAAGAGAGAACAGAACCGTGACACAGAGCAAATGAGGTAGCTGTAGTAAAACCCAAACATGCTTTACTGCTGAAAGGTTTTCTTCTACTTTATTTTTGCAAAATCCTTTGGAGAAAGCTGGAGAAGATGGTAGCCTCTGGGAGTAGGTTTTCATTGGAATTTTTCAGGCTGATAGGAAAGGTATTGAGGATAGTGCTGGGAGAGAGCAGCGTGACTGGGGTGGGAGTGCGCCTGCAGCTGGGAGGCCTTGGGGCTGGAGTCAATGCGGGCTGGTCTTTCCTTTTGAGAAGGAACAAGGCAAGACTTCTGTCTGCATTCCAAATCTATTTTTTTGCAAGTGCTTGTCTGTTATATTTGCCCTGTTGTGACAGCAAGAGAGAATGACTAAAAAGAGAAAAAAATGCACAGGTTTTATTCCTGTGTTTCTCTATTTTGAAAAGGGTAGGGAATATAACCTATTTTATGCAAGAGCTGTTGATAAAAAAATGAACCTTCATTTTTGGCTTCACACGGACATCCGTACCATGCTGTCTTGAACCTCACCCCACCACTTGTTCTTTACAAAATTTACTCCAGTTTAGAAGGTGCGCCAAAGAAATTGCATTAAGGTATTAGTTATGTTTACAACTTAAATGTTTGAAAGGTGATTTCTTCTTACATATACTTTCAAACGTTTTCCTAGCATGTGTACTACTATAGCATTCAGACACACTTTAAGGTTTAATGCCTGTGGATATTTAAGAACATGGAGTCATTTCTTCCTTCCCATTTTAATCCCTACAGCAAGAAGAGGTGTAACTTCATACTAGAGTAACACTTTTAAAGGAGATGACCTTTCTTGTTATCTTACATGGCCTTGACTATTCTTCCTGCTCACTCTGAGTAATGGGAAAATATTTACTTTTTTTATGAATATTTATTTTTATTATGAATGCATTTCTGGCTTGTACTACCTAGACCACTGCAGCACAGGCAATGAAAAGTATTATTAGGTGGACATGAACAGATAAAACTGCTGTGTGAATAAGAATTTAAATTAAAATTTATTTAACAGTATATTTCACAATAACTAGTGGCATTAGAGACAGTAAGGTGGATTAGGCTACCTAGAAAAGATAGCCTAATGCTTCCTGTTGAAGGCAGCGAAGTAGTGTTTATATTTGACCTGTGCCRAGGTTTCTTACCACCCTCTGCTGGTTGAATCATGGGAAGGCATTTTATATCTGGGTCAAAAGTAAGTTAGTGTTTTGCTTAGGGGCCTGACCTTTTGAGCCTTCTATAGAGAGAAGAGGCAGATAAAGAAAAACAGGGTTGAAAAGAAACTAGACTGCTAAAGAGACACTACAGAAAGTGTCTTTTGTAACAGCACTGTGATAATCCAGACAAAGCTAATGAATGTAGTAGTTGTTTCGGGTAGTTTTTCCCTAAAGGATGATGTGATATGGGGTTTTTGAGCTGTCAGGAATTCCTACAGCATTTGTTGAAAGAATGACTTGTGGAAACTATGCTTTACTGCACTGCTAATGCCCAGGAATTTGCTTTGTCTTTTGTTGCAGAGCTGCTGCTTGAATCAGTGTTTCTCAGTGTTGATCCTTACATGAGGTATATATTTTTCTTCTTTTTAAACTGCTGGCTAAGATACCTCATTTGATCTCCCACTTAAACCTCAAAAGAACATGTATTGGGAATATCCTCTGATGCCAGAGTCCCAGATGCCTTTGTCTGCCTTTTATAAAATGCGTGTAAATGACAAAGCTCCCAATATTGAGCTGTGCCAGATTTAGCCAGACATTACGATAACAATGCTGCAGCCCTAGACTTTTCTTGGACTCTGCTATTGTTCCTTGTCATGTCTCTTCCACTGGAATGCAACGAGCTCAAATGAGACTGCAGCCCTGTTGAAGTAGCTGCTTCACTTATCTTAGCAACCTTGTACTTAAGGATACGTATTCTATGTAGGAAATTGCTGGTATGCCCATGTTAATACGTGCTAGTTCAAGCACAGGGAGACTGGGTAGTTTGAAGAAGTCTGGTGGACACCAGTGTCAGACATAGTTCTTTGGAGTCTCAGCCTTCTTGTAGCAGTGGACCATGCTGGGAAGATGAATGCTATTGTGTCCCCAACACTCTAGCCCAGTATTCAGTCAAGATGGGATGCCCAAGTAGCTGGCCATGGAAAACCTCCAGTTATGTCATTACAATGACAAGCTCTTTGCAATCTGTTCAACATCACTGCTTATGCTCTCCTTCTGGGTCAGACAGTAGCTACTGCTTCATAGCATATCTGGAACATCATTAAAGTTGCTTACAGTAAGCCATCTCTGCTTGTGTTACAGACCTTACAGTCGAAGGGACATGAAGGAAGGGGACATAATGATAGGCACACAGGTTGCCAGGTAAGATCTTCAGTTCTTGTTATCCATACACATGGCAGATCTTGAAGGAATATACGGACATTCGAGACATCTGCAGCCTGCATCACCTATTCTTGACATAAGTCTACATGCTTCTGCAACTGTATTCTTATCTGTACTTGGTTGGAATATGTTTTTCCTCTTTTGCCTTTCTGGAGAGCATTTAGGCTTCTGATACAATTTACATGTTATTTCTGGCGATAGTGTTTTCAACGGACATTTTTACAAGCAGAGGTATGAAGGACTGACCGTTGTACTTGCCGTAAGTGTCAACTTTACATTTTAAAATCTGCTGTGCTAGTAATTACATCCCGAAACCATGCATGCTATCTACTCCAGCTGAGTCAGCATCACCTAAGATACAGCTCTAGCCAAAGGGTTATCTAACCTTAAATCCATCCTCTCCCAAGCTTGTGGTAATTTAGCTGCACAGATGTTTGCCTTTGTCAGCTTGTTCCTGCTGTGCTGCCTCTAAGTTGCTGCCCAGGAACATCTGTGGCCTTTGACTCTTGCGTTTCTTTGCAGGAACACTGAGGAGACAACCAAGTCTGCTAAACAGAAAGCCAACTGTTTCCAATATTTCAAAGCTGCTTAACTACCCCTTCCCAACATAGTTTTCCCATTGGGCTAAGAAAGTTGAATTTTCATTTGGCATAGAGACACTGCAAGTATGAACTTCTCCCTGTTATTAGATACTGCTTTCTATCTGTTTTTGTTACCCCAAGAGGTTCCATCTTCAGGATCTTCTACCTTTAAATGAGGTGCAGGTTGTCTAGAAGGGAACTGCTCATTACAGCCTATCTGTGATTTCTTGCTTTTCCACCCTTTAATCCTGGCATCCTCTTTCCTGCCTTCTAACTCACAGAAGCCTAGTCTGAATTCATACCAGACTGGTGCTAGTCAAAAAAAAGTTGGCATCCATGTGGGAACATTGGAGTTGTTGTGGGCAGGGCTGAGTCTAGAATCATCTTGCCCAGTATCCCCCTGGTGATGAGAGATTGCAGACATTTCAGGAAAGACACCAGAAGCCATCAGCAGGTATGGGCTAAATATCCTGACGTGAAATATTTCTTTTCTCCTGCATCACAGGGCAACAGGAATAAAGGCGGGAAAAGCCAGTAATGATTTGTTACTGACAGGGTATTCTTTTTTTTTTTTTCTTCTTTTAAATAGGATTATAGAAAGCAAGAATCCTGCTTTCACRGGGGGGGCCTTTGTCGTGGCTAAAAGTGGCTGGAGAACTCATTTGATCTCTGATGGGAAAGACCTACAACTCCTTCCTTCCAGTTGGCCAGAATCACTCCCCAGATCTCTGGCTCTTGGACGGTTGGCATGCCAGGGTGAGTTTCAAGATCCAAAGGCAGCTATCCCCTGGATTTTGCTGTGCAGGATGTTTCTGCCTATCTGTATGACCTTTTCCCCTTGTCTTGTTCTACCAGTATGTTGTCTGCTCATTCAGGTAAAAAACATGTGTGCTTCCGGATGCCCTTACCCTGTAGAGGGCCTGAAGTTTGGCCCATCCTCTAGATCAGAGGAGATTTGCCTTGGACATTATGGTGCCTCTCCTTGAGGAGTTGTAATAAGGTAGGAATAGGTTCCAGGAGGGCTGCAAAGAATCCAGTTAAATTTGAATTAACCTCAGTGGAAAGACTCAAATTTCACTGGCACCTGGACTAGTTCTGCTTTTGCTGATGGGGCTGTTCTGCTATCACCATATTTCCAGAATTGCCCCCAAAATCGCAAAAGACAGCTGTCATACTGTGCAGCAAAATAGAGGTCCTTTAAATTGCACTGCAGCAGACAGAGCTGCTGTGCTTTGGAATCGATATTCACTACTGCAGTCTCTCAGTCATCTTCTCACATTTCTTCTCTCTTTCTCTGTAGTTTGTATGGGAAATCAGGACTTGGTCAGTCCTGCTGACACGGAAGGCTTTCAAATGATTGTAACATTATGTGTGATGCAGAACTCAGATTTCATTTTGACATCAGGCAAGATGCATGTTTTTCCAGACAGCTGCTAGGTGGATTCAGCTCACCCTTTCAGTTCAGACCCAGTGGGAAGCTCTAAGCTTGAGTTTAGAAGTTGGAAGAGAAGTTTGTTGGGATTCTGGGCCAGTTGATCATGCTGCTTCAGGAAGCTTGCAGAGCCTGATGTCATTCAGTATCTATATGATCAGTGGAATATGCTTGAGCTAAACTTTAGTGGTTCCTACAGATCACTATTCACCCAGTAGCCATAGCTGTGCACAGTAGTCCTCAGGAGCAGTGTGCCCATCAGTTCAGCAAAGTTTTGCCACCATTTTTTCTTTTTCTGCCAGCTTTGATTTGTGATGAGTATCGTTTAATCTTTGCCTCAATCTGGTAGATGCCAGCTGTCTACTGACCTCTGTTGAGCTTGGATTTACTCTCTCTTCCAGTGTGTAACTGATTTGTCACCTTAACAGAGTTATCTCTGTGTTTCTCCTTTCGGCTAGTGAGTACAAGGAAAGCTGTTTTCACCTAAGGTACACTTCTGCCACAGCATCCTGTTTCCCAGTACTGTATCTGTTTTTTTCTGGGATGGCTGTGAAAAAGCTACATTAAGTTTGGGTTGATTTTTGTATTTCATAAAGAATGAGGAAAACTGAATCTTGTTCTGGTTGTGACAATATTTTGATTCAATGTCGTCAAGTCACATCTCTGTGTCTGGCATCTTTTATTCCTCACTGAGCATTCTTTCGTTTTCTTCACAGCCTCACTGCATATTTTGGTCTGCTGGAGGTCTGCAAGATCAAGCCAGGAGAGACGGTGCTGGTTAATTCTGCAGCTGGTGCTGTGGGCTCTGTGGTGGGGCAGCTCGCTAAAATTGGKGTGAGTGACTTGAACTGCTCATACTTGCTCCTCAGAAGGCTTACCTGGGAGTCWGGGGAACAAGGCCATGAATGATCAGGAGGGCAAGCATCCCTGAAGGCATGCCTACAGTAAAGTCGTGAGATGGGACAAGCTCCTGAAGATGTAGCAAAGCCAGTTGAATCCTAGAGGACAGCCTGACTTTAAGGGTGAGCCCTCCACCCAGCACTCTGTGTCAGTCTGTGTTGTGAGAGGATGTTCAGAAATGTTTTTCTCCTTTCCTTGCAGGGTTGCAAAGTGGTTGGCTCTGCTGGCTTAGATGACAAGGTTGCCTATCTGAAAAAAATAGGCTTTGATGAAGCCTTTAATTACAAGACTGTTACATCTTTGGATGAAGCACTGCGTAAAGCCTCTCCTGACGGCTACGACTGTTTCTTTGACAATGTGAGTTCAGAGAGAGGGCCTTACCCTCAGCAGACTGTCATTTTCCTTAAACTATGGCAGGAACTCAATATTGTATAGATCTAATTGAAGACTACACCAGGAACTTGATATTGAGTTCCATCTAATTGAGAAATTGTGTCTGTAAGAGAGACTGCTTTCCTGTTCCCTCCTCACACTTATTTCTGCGACTGACTTGGGCASTAACAGAAAGAACAGAGACAGAAAGGCAAAGCTGGATTGTTGGTGCTGTTTGTGAATGGAGAGAGAGAAGCTTTCACTCTTTGGAAAGTATGGCACATTTTGGGGAGGTGAGGGTCACAGTGAACATTCAACTGATGCTGAACAGAGAGAGCTCCAGTCCATTCCTGGCCCCACCTTGGACCACAGGCAGTTCTCTGCTGTTGCTGGAAGGGGAGTGAGCATGGATGGCCCCACATTACATGGGCCAGGCGGCTACACCGGTACCTGTAAACAAAACAGTTGCAAGGCTCACTTGTAAAATTGCTGGCGTGGCCCGTAGAGGGTTGCTGACCTCTCCCAGGTACAGCTGGAGTTAACAGGGGCTGCGGACTGTTCTCGAAGGCTGTTTGAATGTGACCTTCTTGTTTTGGAGGCTAAGATAGTTTAACAGTACGGATGCAGTCAAACCATGTCAGTTCGCCTTCAAGCCAGAGAACAAGCCCTGGCTTTTTTAATTTCCTAGTATAGCTAATGTATGCATTATACCTGATAATACAATACCTGGCACAGGGGTATTAGCTGAGATAATGGCCTAAAACTCCTTGGCTAGCCACCTGTTTTAAAGGGCAGCCATCATCACCCCTTCAGCATGTCTTCCTCTCAGCAGTCTGTCTGCTGATCGAGGAATGATGGCGCTGTCGTTCTATGAGGATTGCAACACACCTGCCTTGCCCTGGCAATCGATGTGAATGCATGGTGCCAGGGCAAAGCACTTGCCCTTGTGGCAGGAGCTCGTGGCTGCCTTGCCTCACCCTTCCAAATTTCATGTCCTGTGCTGCTAAGGTCTTAAACAGGTTTTATGGTCACGTCTGTTCCCTTTCCTCTCACTTCCAATTTTTGTGCAGAGCTCTCCCCAGCAGTAAATTTTCTCACAGCTTTTCTCTGTTAAAAGTTTCTGGGTACAGCACATCCCTATTTGGAAGAAGAGAATCATTAAGTAAAAACTTGTCATCATCATAATGTGAAGAGGTGAAAGTGCAGACTGGTGTGGGGGAAAAGTACAGGTGGTGCTTCTTAGTACCCCTAGACATGCCCCTTAGGAGGAGGGATCTAAGGGCAAGTCCTGCCCAATGCTTCCAAACCAAGCTTTGTGAAGCAGATTTGGAATTAAAACGGATTCCCTGTGTTCATAACTAATTTTTACAGGAGTGACATCGAGTCCTCATAGGTGTTAGCTAAGTGTAAGGGTTTCTGCAGCCACGGAGTCTTTGGAGTAGTGGAACTTACCTCTCCACCCCTTGAGGGAACCTGCTGGTGCAACAGTGCAAGGTTGGCGGGTTTTGGCAGTGGATTGTCTCTAATGCCAAACACTGGATTGTCTCTAATGCTGCACATGCTCTGGTTCTTGTAGGTGGGTGGAGAATTTGCCAGTATTGCTATCAACCAGATGAAGAAATAAGGAAGGATTGCAGTATGTGGAGCCATCTCTCAGTACAATGACTCCATGCCTCAGAAAGGTGTGGGCCTGCTTTTTTGTGTCTAAGTTTATCTCATGTTTGGTGATGGCAGAGAGGAAGACATAATGGGAGTCTCTTCAGATTTTATTGGTTGTTTCCGTATGCTGTTTGAGTGTACATATGTGTGTACATTTGGGTAAATAACCGCTGCTCTGGGACAGCGGGAGTGTGACCACACTCCTTGTGTGTACAAGCACTCCTCCACCTTTGTGCACACTCCTATTGGATGGAGAACATTGGATTAGAAATGGAAGGAGAGACTAAACTGCTTAAAACAGGATTCCCTGGGGCTCTAAGCAGATAGAGATCAGTAGAAGGCAGGTGTAGTGGCATGATGCCATTTATACACTTACTTTTATGTACTTTTAGATGAGAGAATGGATTTCCCTTGTGTTTTTTTGATGAGGCAGCTTATTTTTTTTTTCCATAAGATTTCAGCTACTGGTGAAACTGCTGAGAAATGTGGCTGAGATGAATATTCACTTTCAATAGCATTAAGTTTTCCAAATTTGCCTTCTAGAAGAAATGGGAGGTCTGAATTCTCTTTGACAACTGACTGGCTTTGGACTCCCAGATCACTTTAAAAATGGGACAGGCTTTTGAGAGTGGGGAGATTTACCACACATTTGTATGACTGAGGGAACTGTTTTTTAATGTGTGTAACTTTTTTGAGATTTAGGAAAAGCATGGGAGCTTTTGGCAGTCTATCAAACAAGCTGTCAAAACAGTATTTCCAGGATTCAGCTGAAACCCTTCAGCTGAAGCTGAGGCCACTTTACGTCTGAATGAAACCATTTTCAGAAGACCCACAGCTTTACGGATCAGGCCTTTGTTTCCCTGGGTGGCTGTCTGTCCATGAATCCTTGGTCTCTCGTCCTGGAAATTCTGTTTGGAAAAAAAAGCAGTTGCTTCTAGCTGGAACAAAGCAATTCAGTGGTCTTTACTAGCTAAAAGCTCTCTTTAGGCATTGGGTCTTATTTTAAACGAAACTGATATTACAGGTGGTTTGCTGGTTCCTTTCTCTTGCAGGGCCTTACATGCAGGTTCCAATGATCTTCAAAGAGCTTCAAATGGAAGGGTTTATAGTGACCCGCTGGAATAACTGCTGGGAGGAAGGTCTGAAGGCACTGCTAAAGTGGGTCGTGGAGGTGAGGAAGGATGGGGTAGTTTTCTGTAAGGTGTACTCACACCATAGCTTCCCTCTTTGCAAGGGGACTCGTCATACCTGTCGAGGTGAGGTCCCAGCATGATATTTTTCTTCCACCTGACTTGATCTTTGAGCCTTTTGGGGATACTCAAACCATAGTGAACGTGCTGATTCCCTTGTGCTTTGTTGAGACCTGTGATATTAGCTTGTGGACTTAGATGTATTCCAGAATATGTGTAGGCTTTGAAAAAGGATACTTCCAGAGTAATTCAAAACACTTCTCTGGCAATGAAAAGTTTCATATTTAGAGTGATTCCTCTATTTCTCATTTAGAAGACTCCTTTCATTTGTAGTATGAGCGAGGATTTCCATTGTAGTGTTGTGCTGAAATTACTGGGAAGAATGGATGTTTTTACGGAATTGGGAGCTGGGCCTTAAAGGGACTTAATAGGGAATTTCTTAAATTTTATTTTTCTAAATGGAGATTAAGTTTAACACTTGGTTCATGGCTGTGAAAAGCTTGTGAGTGTGAATACTGAAGGCTAAGAGGCTCTAGCTTTTACAAACATGAGGATTTGGGATGGCTCAGCTTTTGATCACTTGAATTTGGAATTCTATACTTCCTTATGGGTAGAGACAGGCTTGGCTTTGGGGAAGAAATCTGTCCTAGTATGTTTTTACAGCAGTGACATTTGCTCCCTGTTGTGACTCCAAGTAGAATGTCTTGCAACAAAAGCAGATCTTCACAACAGCCTATCTAGTTTTGCAAAGTTACCCTGGTGCGTACCAGCTTGCATGTTTCAGATGAAACATACAAGCTGGAGAAAATTTTGTTGCAATTTAGTCTCCCGAAGATCATAGAATCATTTAGGTTGGAAAAGACCTTTAAGATCATCGAGTCCAACACTGCCTAACACTGCCATTAACCTAACACTGCCATTAACCTAACACTGCCAAGTCCACCACTCAACCATGTCCCTCAGTGCCACATCTACATGGCTTTTAAATACCTCCAGGGATGGTGACTCCACCACTTCCCTGGGCAGCCTGTTCCAATGCTTGACAACCCTTTCGGTGAAGAAATTTTTCCTAATACCCAGCCTAAACCTCCCCTGGAGCAACTTGAGGCCATTTCTTCTCATCCTATCGCTTGTTACTTGGGAGAAGAGACTGACCCCCACCTCTCTACAACCTCCTTTCAGGTAGTTGTAGAGAGCGATAAGGTCTCCCCTCAGCCTCCTTTTCTCCAGGCTAAACAACCCCAGCTCCCTCAGCCGCTCCTCAAAGGACTTGTGCCTTAGACCCTTCACCAACTTCATTGCCCTGCTCTGGACACGCTCCAGCACCTCAATGTCCTTCTCACCAGTGCTGAGTACAGGGGGATGATGGTAAAAACTAGGCAGCTGGTGAATGAAAACTCAGCAATTTCCTTTCTTCCTTTTGACAGGGAAAAGTGAAGTACCATGAACAAGTCACTGAAGGATTTGAGAACATGCCAGCGGCTTTCATTGGAATGTTAAAGGGAGAAAGTCTTGGAAAAGYCATTGTAAAAGTCTGAAGGTCACATATTCCTGGCAGACTTGGACTTCCCAGCTTCCTCACACAGCTGTTTTTGGTTTTTTTGGGTTTTTTTWAATTTTAATCAGGAAATTCAGAGATATCAATTATTCTGAGATTATGGGAAGAAAAAATAAATCTGTTAATGGATACTTTGCTTGTGTTATAGTTCTGTTTGTGGAATGCCCTCCTCTTCACTTCCTTGCGGTTAACACAGAGTGGCTAAAGTATTGCAAGCACTTGTTTATCCCAGCAGATCTCACAGTAGGGGTGGCATGGATAGGTCACTTATTGCCTTGAGTAATTTGGCCATTGGCATCCAAGCTTAGAGTTGACCTTGCCATGGTGTTCACCCTGGCTATCCTGGAAGATGAGATCAAAATGCTGGCCCTAGCTGTGTCAAATTGGTCTCCAGGACCCACACGGTGCTGAGCGAAGGAGACACACAGATTAGCAACAAGAAATATCAGATGTATTGAAAAAGCCAGAACAAGAACATGTTATTCACTACGGGATATAGACAGGTATTGAAGGTGATGGTGATCCATCTACAACCACTGTGGAGGACTTCTCGGTTAATTTTTAGGTCTCATTATTAATCTGTGAAGAGGGATCCTAAGTGGCCTTAATGTCTTTACAGTGCCGGGATTAGATGCTCGCTCTGTCAACAAGAAGAGATCACTTACGTAAGATGTAGATCAACTGATACTTGCTGAGTGAACAAAACACGTCCTGAAATACAGGTTGGCTGGCCACTGGGGAAATAATGCATCTTGGCACAAGCAGGGGAGAGGTTCTGGTTGCTTTATAGGGTTTTCTGAGGAGAAAGAATTGCCAGTTTGGGTTAGCTCCAGTGCTGTGGTTTTCAACTGGCCTCTCAGAAAAATCTGTGGATTAATACCACTGCGCAGCATGGAAAATAGTAAACCAGAAAAGGGAGTTTGTTGTCAGTAGGCTTCAGATCCACTGTGTAGAGATCTGCTGCTCTTTGGTGGATTTTTTATCAAGAAATTTTCAGAGGGCTCGGAAGTCCTAAAATACTGAATTGTTTTAAGTTCAGTGAATTCACAATCCCTTGTTTAAGTAAAGTTGTGATTTAGGAATGAACTAGAAATAGCCACATGGAATTCCTGTCCCTTGGTCAGAGCTGCAGAAAGATTTGTCAGAATAATTCTGGCTCAGCCTGCTTTCTCATACAATACTGACCTGTACGTTCCCCTTGCTATCTGTGTATAGGTTTCATGCTTCATGAATTGCAGTTGATTTTGCAAGCCTGTTTTACCCCCAAACCGTAATTTTTTTAATAAAAGCAATCTCCCCCCCCTCCCCCAAACCTGCCCCACCTCTGAACTTCACTGGGGAGCATAGCTGTTTCCTCCTGAAAATCCAAGTTTTCTGTTACGCACTGGTAACACTGTCAGCACGTAAATAATAATATTCCTCATTGTCCAACACTATCTGGAGGTCTTGCGGTGGCTTCTCACTGTGAGCTTGGTTGTCCCTGAAGTTCTAAATCATATGGAGAGATACCTGAATTTTTCCATAATGTGTTGATGAAAATAAAAAGAGAATATTAACAACACAGATTTTTTTTTCCTGACAGTCATGCCAGTGAGAGTGTCAGCGGCACAAGGCAGGCTGAAGGTCACAGAACCTCTCTGTATTTCTCCGGTCTAGTGAAGCAAACTAACCCTATGAGTACAACTGGTGTAACGAAGTTGAACAAGGTGCTGATGCCCAGCGGAGAGCAAAGGCACCGCTGTGTGTTGCTGGGATAAGCCCTTTCTGCCAATAGATGGCTACGTGTGCTTTTAGGCAGAGCATTGGTAGTACTGTGGCGGTCCAGCCTGTCCTCCGGCCAGTTGCGCAAGCCCTATTAGCAGCAAACGCTGGCTGCCATCACCCTTCCTCTAACATTATCACTTTGCAGCTTAAAGTCTTTCTGGGAAAAGGCAAGCTCTTGGTGGTCCCACTGGCTGTCAGAATGTGTGCAAGGGGTTGCCTGGGGGTAGGTCCTCCTTGGCACTGCAGCAATCCTCCATTGCATGCATCTGCAAAGGTGGAAAGGGTGTCAGCTCTGCCTAGGGCACAGTGCCCACTCCTCAATGACCCTGCAGCTGGGGCTGTGCTGACAGTGATCTCTGGTCTTTTTGTGCTGCTTTTCCAGTCCACAGGGCCATGTCTGTGCCCCTACCTAAGTTACACTTAGCAAGTAGGCTTGACAGTGGGATTTCTGAGGCTGTTTAGGATCCCAATTCATTGAGGATATAAATATATGAGAGCAAGAGGAAGAGTTTATGTAATAATCTTAAATGTAAACAGCTGCAGGCTTCATCATCTGTTGGCTACATAGCTCTTCATTTATACATATAATTATTTCTAGAGTAGTGGTTTAACCACTTAACACCTTATGCTTGCCTGTGTGAAATGAAACAAATTTCTAGATTAGAGGTGTCCCAGTCTAATAAATATCACAACTTTTGTGTCCTGTTCCTAAGCAAATTCAAGCTGGGGCTGGCAGCAATAACCTGCCTGAGCTCAGGACACAGTGGGGACCAGCCTTGACGAGTTCGCCATGGCCTGCCACACCAAGGGTGGGCTCAGGAAGCCCCGGGAATTGCTGCAAAGAGCTGTGGGCTGCTGAAAACAAGGAGCTATTCCTGCAGTGCATTGCTGCCGGCTGAGCTTCTCTCATCATCCTCCAGGGTGGATGCCCACAGGAGGGGTCAGGACAACATGGCCCACCCACAGCATCTATTCTCATGTGAGCCCTGTTCCCCAGCTGAACCAAATCCAACCTTAAACCCCCCCAGCACCTCTGCTGCAGCTTGTATTGAAGTGAGCAAGACATACCCCAGATCCTTTGCTCTTACCTTGCTCCCATGACCCGACTGTAGCTGTTCATCTCTCACACCCCCACCCAGCTAGACAGCATCAGCTTGAAAGAGATCCCTCACAGCTTAGCTTGCTGCTGGCTATTACCTACAGCATGGAGAGACACCTCCTTTCCCCATCATCAGTCCCTCATCACTAGCCGAACATGGGCTCTGCTTCCTAGAAAGCTGAAAGCCTTTGCGGCCATCCTGCTAAGTGGTACTAAAACTGACCACTGCATTTCGCTTATGAGTAGGCTTCACAGTTCTGAGGGCTGCTCATGGTGCCAGCCCTTGCTCCTCTCCCAGATGAACTAGAAACAGACGCAAAGAAAGGTGAAAAACCAGACATGACTGCCTCCCTGAGGAAATGCCATGGACTGACTCAAGTGGAGGGGAGCTGACCCAAGCCTGGTCTAAAACTTTTCCTCTGTGGATGCAGCTGGACCTGATGCCTGGCTTCTCCACCTCCCTAGAGTCTATTCACACTTCTGCCACATCCACCCCACCATAGATGCTCCCGTTCCTGGGGGCCAGGCAGATGGTGCCACCTGGATAGTTGGAACCCACCCCCATGCATTCTCCTCCAGCCCATTACCTAGAGATACTACCATCACTCCAGTGCTGTCAGAGAAAAAGCACAAGGCATTCCCAGAGCCAGTGGGTGTATAAACATATGTATAAATATGGACAGTCACTGCCACCTTGTGGAGATTTGCATTTGTCACAAATTTGTCTTTGCCAGCTGCAGGTAGAGATGAGGCTTCATGCAGATCCCATGCATTCTTCACCTTTTCTATCTACGAACCTGGACCATCTCACCTTTCCCTCTCCAGAGGAGAAAAAAAAATTGCATTTCATGTGGATGTGCTTCCCTGACATTTCCACAAGACTTTTCCAAGTTCCTCGAACTCATCTAGTTGATCCTTAGCAAATCTGGAGGCATCTGGCTGGGTATGCTTGTCCCCTGCATGAAACCTCCATTGAAAATAAGGATGCTACAGTATGGTTCAACCTCTTCTCAGCCAAACCAAGTACAGTGCCCACTGCATCCCCAGAGCTCCTTATCAGACTCTTCTTCCTGCCATAGTTTTGTCCTTAGTCTTCACCGAGGAAGACCTACAGACAAATGTTTCAGCAGCTGCGGTAGAGTTGGTATACAGTTACTGCTTCAGATGAAGAGCAGAGACTCCATGCTGTGGCCAGGCCCCTGCTGCACCTGGTGCCCTCCCAGTCCTGCACTGCCTGTTGTCAGCACATCAGTGTATTAGGTTTACATGGGAAGGTTTTTGTAGTGCAGGGGGCTGCAGGGGTGCCTTCTGTCAGAAGACACCAGAAGCTGCCACCACATCAGACAGAGCCAGTGACAGCTGCCTCCAAGAGGGACCTGCCACTGGCCAAAGCTGAGCCCTCTGTGATAACGTATTTGAGAAAGGGTAAAAAAAAAAGCTACACAACAGCAGCAAGGAGAGAGTAACAAGAGTATGTGAGAAAAAACACCCTGCAGACACCAAGGTCAGGGGAGAAGGAGGGGAAGGAGGTGCTCCAGGCACTGGAGCAGAGATTCCCCCGCAGCCCATAGTGAAGACCATGGTGAGGCAGGCTGTCCCCCTGCAGCCCATGGAGGTCCACAGTGGAGCAGATATCCATCTGCAGCCCGTGGAGGACCCTATGCTGGAGCAGGTGGGTATGTCCAGAGGAAGTGCAGCCCATGGACAGCCCACAGAGGAACTGGCTCCTGGCAGGACTTCCAGCATGTGAAGAGGAGCCCATACTGGAAGGACCTGTGGCCCATGGGGAACCCACACTGGAACAGTGCATTCCTAAAGGACTGTATCCCATGGACCCCACACTGGAGCAGAAGAAGAGCGTGAGGAGGAAGGAGCAGCAGAGACAACATGTTACGAACTCACTGCAACCCCCATCCCCCTGCACCGTGCAGGCGTAGGGAGATGGAAGAGTCAGGAGRGAAATTGAGCCTGGAAAGAAGGGAGAGGTAGGGGAAGGTGTTTATAGATTTGTTCGTATTTCTTATTATCCTACTCTGTTTAATTGCAATAAATTTCCTCAAGTCAAGTCTGTTTTGCCTGTGACTAATTGCTGAGTGATCTCCCTGTCCTTATCTCAAGCCAGGAGCTTTTCTGTCATTTTCTCCCCCCTGTCCTGCTGAGAAGGAGGAGTGACAGGGCAGCTTGGTGGACACCCRGCTGCCAGCCAAGGTTAACCCACCAGTCAGGCTCTCCCACCCCTCACCAAGGGTCAGGGACCAGCACTACAAGAGTTAGTCTAGCAAGGATTTCACCAGCATGTTCCTCAAGCCAGTTCCTTGGGTGGCTGAAAGTTTCATGTCATAGAGCACAGCACAGAGGAGCTGCTATGCCACAGTTTGTTGGCACTGGTAAAACAACAGAAGTTGTTTTTTGTCCTTGCTAGATCCAGCTAGTTTTGATGAAGTTCATTATAATAATTACAAATACTGTTATGGGAATCATTCAGGGGGAGTCCAAGTCTAACTTCATCCAGGTCAAGGAAAGAATGAAAAGCAGATGGTTAACTTGAGTTGAAGTTAGGCTGAACTGCTATAAGAGATGTGGAAGAGATGTGCGGGTGGTTAAGAGAATCCTTCCCCAGGTGCTTGACAGCAGTTTCAGAACACACAGATGGAGTTAAGGAATGTCATTATTTCACTGCAATCTAATCATGCACAGTTCCCTTGTCCACTCACTGTGACCCCTTGGCCCTTCCTTTCATGATAGTTAGTCCTCTCTCATTAAGCCATTAAGTTATTCCAGCCACGTGTTCCAATTGCTGTGCTCAAGGAAGTACTTCTCTTCCTGTTGGCCAGTCCACTATAAGAAAGCAAGCTATGTAACAGGCCTGCAGACAAAATCATCTTGCTCTACTGGTTTGACAGCAAGGCACAGATCCCAGCCATTTCATAGCCAAATGAAATAGACTGCAGTCATTACCTGAGGGGAGAACTTCCTGAAGCCCTTACTCCCAGAAGAAACCTTTATACATTGTTTCTTCTCTGCCACCTACATCAAGCTTCTTCCAAACATTCGAGTCAGTTGGCCATCTGAAAAGATGCCTTTAAGAGAAAAGTGGTAGATCACTGGATGAATGCAGTCAGTTCTGTTCACGCAAGCAGCAGATCACGAGTTCAATTAAAGAGTGACTCTGCTCCACTGCTGTCTGGCATATGGTAATACCAGTCTCACTTCTTCACATGAAAAACAAGCAAGCAAAAAAAATGCACCCACCGAGCTCTCCAGGGTATTACTTAATACCCACGTGGCAGGGCATATGGCCCAAGTTTTTAGGAAGGCTACTTGTACCCATTCCATTTAGGTTTATTTGCTACATCTAGGCTTTGTTAAAGGCTGAAACCCCATGTTCTTGCCTGTTGGAAGACAGTCCAGTTCTAGACCTGAACTGGGGTACTCTCCACCCAGTAGGGGCACTGTTGCTGTAGGAACTGAGACTCCTTACACCTCAGCTAGGCATAACCATTAGGCTTTGCTGTCCACCACCTGTAAGACAAGGACCAACTTCAAACACTCAAATTCTGGCATAACTATGCATTTGAACAGAATATGCTTGCTGGTTCCTTTAAAGGGGAAGTTTACCTAACACACAGATCCTCACTGCATATTCCTTGAAGAGCCAATCCTTAAAGAACAGCTCCTTTCAAATAAGGCTATGCAAGTTATTTTCATCACACTATGCCTACATGCCAGGTCTCAAAACAGCAAGATACTGAAGCACAGAAGCTGAAGATCCACTGCACTTGTAAGAACTGCTGTGCACCCCCAGTTTCAGCACAAGAATTATTCCAGCCTTTCTGATCTTTCCCAATTCTGTCTTGAATTTCTAGTCACTTTGTCACCTGGATCTTTCAAGGCTATTGCAGAGCAGCATCTTATTAAGGGAGTAAACAAGGTTTTAAGTCAAACTCAACACATGAGCAGCATTTCCCCTTAACTGCACCTTTCCCCTGCTGCAATAGGTAACAGCCTGATCTGGCCTCACCTCAGCAGAAATACTCTATGTTGTAGCACATCTTAGTAGCTTCCTTATTTCTTAAAGATGAAGCTGGAGTTTAGAGGCTCCTACTGAACTTCACCTGGACTTTTCACCAGGGATTTTTAAAACCTTTCTTGCTGTCAGCTACTTCACAGAGGGAATAAGAAGGCCACTCAGGGATTGCTTTTAAAAGCAGTGCTTGTTTGCAGATGGTGTGATGTTACTGGTGCATTCTTGCTCCAGCTGCATTTTATTCTCTCCCCAYGACTCTGCCCATGGCACTACTTGGGGTAATGGCTTCCCACCTACCTGTGTGAACAGCCTTTTAAACGCACTTAGTCAAATAGCCAGAGTTGCACAGAAAACATTTTACATGTCCTTCTCATTGCATAATCACAACCCACAGCTTAGATCCAAGAAGATCCTTGATGACTCATTCTCAACTGAAGGGTGTGGTCACTGCTTGGACTAGAAAAGTCTTGTTTCAAATAAGGAACATAGGCAGCAAACTGTTGAAGGCCCCCAGTCCTCAAAAGCCAGGAAATTCATGCATGCCTGTGAAATGAGTGTGAGGCTGAGTCACACATGAGCTCCCTACCACAAAGCCAAGCAGCTCACTCATTCCACATTGTCTGCATATGTAGCAGGAAGTTTTGCTTTTTCATCAGGGATACTCAATGATCAGCACAGCTCACCTAGCCCTAACCACAGCATTAGGCATAGCTGCTAGCTACAGCCCTGCTTCCGTATTTACTGAATTCTTATGCAGGACAACACCCAAGCCAGCAAGAAAGCCATTTTGATATGGTGGAAACACACAGCAGTTTTCCTTGGTAACTCTGGGAAGGGCAAATGAATGGTATACAGAGGCTGGCAGGTCAGCATTCCTCCAGACAACTCGATGCAGGTCTGGAGGACTGCAGAGTCCAGTTTACTATCCAGCACAAAGAAGTGTCCAGTATGTTCTAAGAATGCAATAGTGCAGTCAAATGAAAATGGCAAGGATACATAAATCTAAATTATCTTGGGCCTAAGACACTGCAGGTTCAGTCATTTGTTCCAGACTATTGCCTAGGAACAAAGCAGCCCRACTCAGAGACTAAACATACTTTGCTACTAATAGAACCAGAAGGTACACCAATGGCAAGGCAAAACTGGAAAGGCAAAAAGGCAGCAGCTCCAACCCCACCTTACACTTCCATGGCAGGATTGGCATTATGTTCTGATAATTGGTATTATGTTCTGATAAGCCAAGTCTTAGCACTGAAGTCTAAAATGAAGCTTGACAAATTGTAAAAGAATGTTTAGCTAAAAAGAGGTAATGAAAGAAAGAACCTATCACCCTCTGACCACCCTCTTTTCTACAACACCTGAACTCCCCTTGCTGTATCTGCCAGCCAGACTGCCACTCTTCAAATTATAGCCCAGTGACTTCCACCTGAGTAAGGTGACAGCAGACTTCTCCTAAAGCAACTGTCATTGCTATCCCATGCAACACAATTTCCCACACCCTGCAACAGATCAGGTTGCATTTGACAAGGGTCTTTGTATCCAGACAGTACTCCTTTAACACAGCAAAAACTAACACCTTCATGACATTACAAAATTCCTCCCATTTTCATTCAAACACAGGGCAATATCCAAAAGTGAAGAATTCACACTTTATTGTACTCATTTACATAGACAAAGAGGATAGTTTCCACACTTAACCTAGCTAGTTTGTTTAGATTTTTTTTAAGTAGAAAAGTTACAGGCTATAATTTAGCCGAAGCAGTCATGCTTCAATGTCTCCATGGCTGGAGATTAGACTAGACTTTTAATGGTCTCTTCCAGCTTCTCTTTATTGGCCCCAGAGAACTCCTGCACCTGTAAAGAGAGATTGATTTTCAGAACCGTTACATTCAATGTTTCATAATGTACCACTCTGGTACAAATCATTTTTTCACCTGCAAAACAGGGAGTATTTTGCAGATGTTCATCTATTCATCTCCCACTCAACTCATGCAAAAGTTGGGACAAGAGTCTATCAAGAATTACTTCCAGACTACCACTGCTGGAGCCTTCTATGTGTAAAACAAGGGAAAAGACAATTGATCCTGAACCAGTGCTGTGTATGACTGAAATACAGGCTTGAAGAGACTCTGGAGGTCACCACACAGCAGAGGTAGCTCAAAGTCACCTTGGGTTGCTCAGAAGCCTTACCAATCAAATTCTGGAAGAATTGCTCCAAATAACCTGTCCTTGAGCCTGGCTTCTCCTGTGACAACTGTCATTGTTGCAACTTACACAGCAGAAAGACAAAGGCAACATTCATATCTCAAAAACAGCGGCTCTGTCTTCCAGTACCTACATGGGTGCAAGGTACAGAGCAGACTACACTACAGGCCATGAAATTGCTTGCTTGATACTTATGTGTCCAGAGAACTGCCAAGGTCACCCAAAATAAAAAGCCACACAACAGGGTTAAGCTTACAACCTTCACACACTGCCACATCATAATCTCAATTCTTCCAATTCCACTATGAAGGTGTGGAAGTTTACCCTGAGAAAACTGTCAAAGGTTCATTATTAGTCATGATTTGGCCCCATATTGACTCAAACCGAAGGTCACCCAACATCTAACTCACTTTTCAAGGCGCAATTCCATTGCCTTCAGCCATGAAACTTCCATCCAGACATTGTTTTACTTTAGAAAAGCCTACCTTCACCTTGCTTGGCAAACTAAAAGCCCAAGATAATACATTTAGCTCAGCAATTCTTTAGTTCAGGCAGATAGCCATTCACAACTACCTGGCACAGGCAGCCCACTTCTGCATCCCACCTCATCCCCACCTCTTGGCAGAGCAGGCACAAGAGGTCTGTTTAGTCCTCTGACAGGGACAGGACCTCCACTTCACAGGTTACACAGCCTCTATGTAAAACCATCCAAGCAGTTGTTTCAGCTGTGTGTGTATTCAACCATGTTAGAGACTTCTGTTTGGATGAGATTCCATAGGCAGATATAGTCATGTCTCTGCTTGACCATGAGCTGCATCCAGACAACAAATACTAATGAAGATCAGTAAAAAGCAGGGCGCTAGGCAGACAGACTAGCAGGCTTAACCCAGACATCTAACCCCACTAATGTCTCATGAAGCTCTGCCTGTAAGACTGACCTGTAACACTAACTCAGTTCACCACCTGTGAACAGTAGGGTTTGCTCTATCAGTTAACTGCTGGTCCATGTTACATTTGCTGCAGCAGTAAGATGAACTTGCTTGCTCTCAGGAGTGTCTTAATGCCAGTGGTGCCCCAGATACATCATCAGGAGAAAGCAGGCTACGTAGTCTAACATTCCCAATCTTCTTTCAAGTGTTTAGCTTGCCTGCTCCAGTTCCAAAAGAGCAGAGCCTACCTTCTTTCCATTCTTGTAGAACTGGAACGTTGGCATGCACTTCACATCACAGTGCGTAGCGACATCCTGGAAGAGACAGAAAAGAGTCTTCAGCTGTGCATGTCCTAAGATGTCAAATTTAGAACCCACTACCTGCCTTTTGTTTAGGTGATAGGGCAAAGCCACTACTGCTCAAAATGAAGCAAAAGCACTTCTGGTAGTCCATCACYAGCAACACAGTGCAGTGTTTTTGCACTCCCCTGAAGTAAGCCTGAACCTTCAGCATTTAATTCATGCAAGAGCAAGAACACATTTACTATACCTGTACCCTGTGTTTGGAAAAAAMCAGACCTCTGCATCAAAACAGAGATGCCTGTTTGTAAGGCTCAAGAGCCCCTTGGCAACTCGTGTGTTTCAACCTGACATTGTTCAAGTACCTATTCGACACTGCTGGAATTGCTATACCGCAGACATTTTATTGCGCTTAATTCAGGACATGAAAGAGGAAACAGTGCCAAGAGCAGTGGAGAGACCAGACGGATCACCAGACAATTGTGAGCCATTAGTTTTAGGGAAGATTGCATCAAAGCAGCTTAAGGCCTTAGACTAACACTCCCTCCTAAAGTAGAGGGTCAGTGTTCCCAAGTTATCTAACACATGCATAGGGCTTCAAGTGCGCAGATAACCAAGGCAGTTTGTTCTGTTCAAGTGTCCTCTAAAAATTCATTCTTTCCAGTGTAAGTGCTAAACTCCTAATTCTCTGCTTCTCAAAGTTGCTCTCGTTTTGTTTCAGTATCTGCAAGGGCATTTTAGAAAGAGTTCTTCACTGTCACTTGTGTGGAACTCATTAGCTGCCCTCTTCGCATTACCCTGGACCATACCTGGGCATCATCCACATCAATTTCAATGAACACCACATCACCATACTTCTCACACAAAGCCTAGAATGAAATAAGAAACTATGCCGTTACAGTGTTCCAGGAAAGCTTTCTTTTAAAAGACACATTCATATAAATTGTAAGGCTGGTGCTGCTTACCCCCCACAGTGAAACTTGCTTTGTTACCTTAAAGCAGCTATTTTACCGACCAGAGCAAAAAATTTATTTTCTGCTCCAATACCTGGAAGAGTCTGTTGAAACTTGTTCAGACATACTCCCCACAGAGAAGACTCAAATATCCCAAGACATAGGTGACAGGCCTTCTCTTGTAACCTTCAGCTGACCACCAAAAGATGCTACAGCTTATCTCACACTTTACCAGGAGACAACATTGCCACCTAAACACAGATGGAGTGATTACAGTAACTATGTA
Organism: Oceanodroma leucorhoa; assembly: GCA_030449065.1. Taxonomy (NCBI): domain Eukaryota; kingdom Metazoa; phylum Chordata; class Aves; order Procellariiformes; genus Oceanodroma; species Oceanodroma leucorhoa. The sequence continues at coordinate 2,175,365 of JASVER010000100.1, forward strand.
CAGAAGGATAAGCACGGTTTCCACTCTCTATCCCACCTCTTGAGGCAACGCAACTGTTAGGTTCCTAGAGACCCAAGATGCGTGTAAGCATTAGGACAGCAGAAGTTAAACCACATTTGAGCTCCCAGCTATATCAAAGGTCAGTATATTTAACTCAATAGTCTCAAAGTACATACTTCTGTGACTTCTCCCTTGTCCAGAAAATGCTGGCAATCACATGTAGCAAAAAGAAGCTTCTTCCATGTTATCATCAAGCAGCATAAAAACATTTGTATATACTTTAATACAGTTGCCAAGAAAAACAGACAGGCTACTTACATGGAAAAAGGGCTTGATCATTTTGCATGGTCCACACCACGTGGCTGAGAAATCAACTACTATAAGCTTCTCACCAGCAGATTTCAGTTCTGCCTCAAATTCACCCTATAAAAAAAAGAATTGAACATATTAATGATTTTCCCCCTCCTTCCCAAAACAATTTAGACTAATCCCAAAGTTAGTTTGCTCTCAGCCTTAACACACTAACCATTTTGGTAGCTCTTTAAACACTTCACGTAACTGGGGTATTTGTACCATCATGTAAGTGCTTCAGTATGAATTGCTTTCATCAGTGCTAGCATCAGCCTTATGCCTCTTAAATTAGAAAAGACCACAATGCTCAGTCACCCCAACTCACTGAATTGTGGAAACATACGCTAGAAATTCATCTAGCCTACAATCCTCAACTCTGGCAGCTCTGTTTAGTGCTACCCTCTGAATGTGATCCTTACGGTTTTTAATAATCCATTTTCTCATTTCTGTCTTGGCAGAAAGACTTCAATTTTCTTCTGGGATAGACTTCCTCTGCAGAATTTGAAAAGGACACAAACCTGTGTACTCTCCTCCAGTTTGATGCCTTTTCCAATCAATGGCTAACATCAAAATGATGTTGTGTTGTTTACTTTACAGCATGTTTTCTAAAGCAACCTCATAGGATAATTATTTTACTTATTTTGCCAAGTGAACTGACATTTAACATCACTAGCCAAAGCAATGCTACACATACAGACTACACAAGTAACACCCAATACTTATTTGGAGCTTCGAGTCTGTTTGTTGCCCTTAACCATACCAATCATTTTTGGACTATGTTCTTTGGAATTTAGAGCTCCTCACCTGCCATTAACCATGTTTTCTGGTCAAAAAGTGAATGTTTTAGCAGAACTGAAAGACACTAAAAGCAATAAATACTTGCATGCTAGCAAGAGGCAAACAAGTATCTCAGGCAGAAGCAGAAAATTATTATCAGCTACTTTGACAGTTTTTTTCCAAAGCAAGTACAAGCCATTTCAACATTCCTAAACTTCACTGTCATGGCAATGCAAGCTTCAGGAGGGCTGTTAATATAAACTTCATTTCAGATTATGCATAGAAAAGATGCTGCTTTACTATTCCCAACTTAACAGACCAGAGCATTGGAGTTCTGTCAGCAACAGCTAACTGAAAGCAACATGGTTACTGCCACATGTACACAGTGGCTGGTTTTGCAGCACAGGAGTTAACTAATTCCAGCTTCTGCAATCAGCCACAGTAAGTTGAGACTTTATTCTAGTAAGCTATTACCCCACATTAAAAAATGCCATGCAGGTGAGGAGCCAAGAGTACATACAGCCAAACTGGTCACAAGTGTATTTAACAAGCAAGCAGAGGGTCCTGCACCAGCATTCTTAGTGTATAAACCTATGTGAAAGTCTTCATAACTTCCTGTAACTTCAAATACACCCAGCATTACATCTCTGTGTTGATAAGACATTTTCCCTCCCAACGTAGCTATCTTCACAAGTGCAGCCTCCACATGTTGAGTTCTTCCATCCTTACATCTTGGATATTCAGAGTCTACTCTGCTGTAAGATCAGTAGCTAACACTCCACAACACCTACTCTCAGTCTGAAAGAGATGTGAACAGTAAGTTTTCCTGTCTCTCCACATTCCCTCACTCCTGTACTGACACAATATGCATTCCTGCACCCCAATCCCGAAAGTACCACATACCCATCAACAAAGTTCAGTGTCCCTGTACACAGCAACCCATGCTAGCTGCTCCCTGCAACTACTTATACCACAAGTTCCTCAGTCAAGCCTCACTCCTCCTCACCTTCAAATCCTACAGCTTGGTTTTTAGTACAGCTTCTCACACCTCTGCATTGTAACATCACCAGCTCTTTACCGATTCCACTTCCTGCACCTGCCAGTTAGACCATCCTCTTCTTACCCTTAAGTCTTCTGTCCAGCTGCATAATTACTGTATTCTGCAAAAGGAAATCCCGCCCTCGGATGTGTTTGTTACATGGCTACACACATCAGGTTTGCTATTGCACAGAACAAGGGGAAAGTGGGAGGGCATGATACCCACAGTTGGTCACACACCATGCACACAGTGGAGACCTGGTCCTGACTACAATCAGGTGTTACCCTGCAAGTGATCTCTAGTATCCACTAAAATTGCTGTGGGAGAGTGAAAAAGAAATGCAGGGTCCAAAGGTGCTTACTCTTGCAAGTTAAAAAATATTGAACTAGGGAGAAGTCCTGAAAGTTTTCCCAGAAAGCTTAATTTCCCTGGAGGAAGGAAGACAGTAGCAGGGGCAAAACAAGCTACTCAACATGTCTGATTGACTTCTACAGTTGTCTTCTGTCTTAACTGTGAAGTGACAAGCTTTCACATAAAAACCAAATCATCTTTGTTAACAGAAGGGGAACCTCCCACCACAAGACCATTTGATCACACTGTTAGAGAATCTTATAACTTTGTGTAACCCCAGCCGACAACTAAGCCCCACACAGCCGCTCACTCACTCTTCCCCAGTGGGATGGGGGAGAGAATTGGAAGGGTAAAAGTAAGAAAATTTGTGGGTTGAGATAAAAACAGTTTAATAGGTAAAGCAAAAGCCACACACACAAGCAAAGCAAAACAAGGAATTCATTCACTACTTCCCATGGGCAGGCAGGTGTTGAGCCATCTCCAGGAAAGCAGGGCTCCATCACACGTAACAGTTACTTGGGAAGACAAAACACCATCACTCCAAACATCCCTCCTTCCTTCTTCTTCCCCCAGCCTTATATGCTGAGCATGACGTCACATGGTATGGAATACCCCATTTGCCAGCTGGGCTGGCTGTCCCAGCTATGCTCCCTCCCAGCCTCTTGTGCGCCTGGCAGAGTATGGGAGGCTGAAAAGTCCTCTAGGTACCTGCTAGGTAGACTATCTAGCAACAACTAAAAACATCAGTGTGTTATCAACATTTTCTTATACTAAATCCAAAACATAGTACTAGAAAGAAATTTAACTCTATCCCAGCCAAAACCAGGACACTTTGTTAACCAATATTTTCTTCTAAGGTAGCACCTTACTGGAGGGAACCTCTGACCAGTTGATTGATTTTGGGGTTGTTTTTTTTTTTTTTTTGAACATTTAACTCCAACCTCCCCAAGCACAGGCTAGACCTCATTTTGCTTGTATTGTCCTCCAGCAGAAAAGTGCACTCTGCATTCAACAAATACATTGGTAGCAGACCTCTGTTTCCAAGGGCCATGTAAGAGAAGGCTCTAGTAATGAAAGCCTCTAGTGCAGCAGGGATTCTCAGGATCAGGTGATACCTCAAAATGGAGGCTACTGACCACAGACAGAGCTGAAAGAAGGCTACTGCTCTCAGCAATAGATAAGATAGCTTTAATCAAATCTGCCAGATGGTGTGGACCTTAGTTGTAAACACTATTTCCAACACATATCAATAACCCTTGAACTTGGATTATCCCAGTCATCAGTTGACTATCAATGGTTATTACATAATTTACTGGTGTGTTTGTTTTTTTTTTTTTAATACAGAAGCTAGCATAAACAGACAGAAGGTTCAACTGCTTGAACTGCCTAGCAGACACCATTTCTAAAACTATCATCTGCATCTGAAGCTGCAAGTTTTCAATATTTGCGTTGACTCAAATAATAGAGAAGCAGCTAGTGTGAAGAGGAAAGCTTTGGCAACACCAGCTTTTTAGCTGTTTATATACCCCACTAGTTTCTGCTACAAAAGGCATTATGTCCCATAGTCAAACCCTGTTACAAGTTACATGAGTCGCCCATGTCAAGACCACATACTTAAACCAACTGAAGTACTGCTCCTCCTGTCCACTAGCAGGGGCTTCAGAGGGACCAGTAAAGCATCCTGAAAGCTGCCATTCTTCAGAAGCTAGTCAGTTTCTGAAGAGGTGTGTTAGGAAAGGGTTTGTAAGTTAACAGCTAACAAATACTCTATTGTTGTCTATCGACCACATCAGCTGCTGTGCACAAGACCACATACTATTTCATCACCAGCAGAGTATTTTCCATGTGTTGGTCTAGGCTTTATTACTATTCTGTACCCCAAAGCCACAGACATATTTGTATTCACAGAACCATCCAAACAATGAGGTGCTGCATTAGTGTACTGAACAGGTCAGACAGCACCATAACAAGAGAAATACTTCTTATGCCAGCAACTCCAGTTATTTAAGTACAGGAATGGGCTCCAGTAATTGCTTTCAAGTCAAGAAAACTGGATTCATGCTTTCCATTAGTCTCTATCCAGAAACACACCAGAACCTGGGCCAATCTCTACTAAGAAAGCCGCCTGATCCCCTACACACTGGCAGTAAGGCAACCCGGGACTTCTAAATTAAGGGTACCCTAGTACCCTGATATCAGCTTGCGAAATTAAACATGACATTTCGTTAAAACTTTAAAGGGAAATGAGCAACAATCTGTCACAATATGAAATTACATCATCTCCCTTCTCATTCTGACTATCTGAAGCCTCAGGTCATACCGTTATTTGTTCCCTCCCTTTGGTCTAAGCGAGTCCTCCCTTCAGTTTCCCCCTTTCCCCGCAGTAGCGGTGAAGCTGGCTCCTCCTGCCCGGGCAGCCCCGGGACCCAGGCTGTGTCCCCGGCCCACACGGGCTCYCACCCACCAGCCTCCGCGGGCCAAGGCCTCACCAGGGTCCACGGCGGCCCGAGGAGGGGCACCTGTTCGCCTGAGCTTCTCCCAGGAGCGCCGCAGGCGGCCCAGCAGGCCCACTCCCTCCCTCACCCCCCTCCCCTCTCACGGCCGCGGGGACGGCGGCCGCCACGCCCAAGGCGGATGAAGAAGCRCGCTGTCCTCCGCGGGCTCCCCGGCGGAGGAGGCCGCCCGCCGGCCGGCGCCACCTGCGCGGCGGGGCGGCCAGGCCGGGAGGGAGAGGGAAGGCCGGCCCCGCGCGGCGCCAACGGCCGCCACGCGCCTAACGGACTCACCAGGTTGCCCACGCTCTTCACCATGGCGACGGCTCGGGGTCGGCGGCTACACGGCAAGAAGGCGGCTGGCAGCTTCCTACGTCTGCTCCGCTCGGCTCCAGCCGCCCCCTTTATATGCCCGTCGCCGCGCCGCRCCGCCCCGCAGTACGCATGCGCGGGCCCACCCCCCCGACCCCGCGCCTTCCTTCCCGCCCCATGGCGCGGGGCTCGGGTTCCCTCGGGCGCGGGTGATGCCGGGACGCGCGCGGAGTGCGCGTGCCCGCGCAGCGCCAGTCACCGCGGCGCCGGGGCGGGCAGCGGCGGGGGCTGCGGCGGGCGGCGGGGGGAGCCGGCGGCGGCGGGGGCAGCCGGCGGCGGCGGGGGCGGCGGCAGCCTGAGCGCCGCCCGGCGGAGCWCCGGCGCGGCGGCGTACGTGCGGAGGGCGGGCCTTGCATCCCCGCCGGCTGCCGGGGAGCAGCAGCAGCAAGAGTAGCCCATCGGCTGTGGTAAAAGTGCTGTGTAACGATGAGCAGGAAGTATTTCGGAGGCTCGCACGGTTTCCCTCCTCCTCCTTCCCCTCCGCAGAGCCGGGCTCTCTGACGCGGCGCCCTGTTGGCGTTACGGGAAGAAGGAGGGCTGGTGCTGGCCGTAACGTGGAGAGAGYACGGCTGTTGCGGAGCTGAAAGGCAGGAGAGGGCCAGATCGGAGGAATAATTCACGGCAGTGCTTTTTCCTTTCCTTTTTTTTTTTTTCTTCTTTTTCTCCCCTCTGCCCCCACCAAAAGCGCAGGATAGGGCAGCAGAGCAGCTGTTTCACTGTGGATTGCAGGCTTGCTGCAGCAGAGAAGTCCTTGCTGACATGAACGGTGCTTGCCCAGTGGTAAACACTAAAATTAATATAGATGACTAGAGACACTGTGAGCATCTTTAGTAGTTCCCCTCTTGGAGGGAGTCGCCCAGGAGCAGAAGCAATCCTCACAGAAAAGTCCTTTCAGCTTTCCCAGCCAAGGGGACTCTGTCGTGGAAAATTAAATTTCCATTTATCTCATTTATTTCTCTGTGTTTTGGAGAGGTCCTTTGTTCTACTGCACACTGCTGCACTACCCGTCCCAGAATGCAAGAGTACAGAACGGGGCTGTTGCAGCCCTCCTTTCCTTCTGTTGGGCTGGTAGGATTTAATGTTGGAGTATGGGGTTACCGACTCCAGCTCCCACTACACGGGACACAGGAAAAGTGATGTTAGGTTTTGGGATACTTGATGCTGGGTCTGTCATGAATGAGATATTTCTGCAGGCTTTATTAGCCAGGTTACCAGCCTGTGGAAGGTTTGCTTTGGGATGCAACTGTGCAGAGGACGGGAAGACTTAGTGGAGGTCCTGCATAAAAAGATGCTCTTCATCAAAAAAAAAAAAAAAAAGAAGAAAACAAGACAGTTTGGCTTGGATACAGGTACCAACCCATCCCAACAGGGTATGTTGCTTTGCTTTGTGGTGGACACTGAAAAGCTGGTAACACCCCTCAGCCTCAAAGCTTGCCCCATGAGATTTGTGTTGGAGATCTCTTAAGCTGGAAATATGTACTGAGACTAAGTTTTTATTTTGGAAGTTTTTTTAAATGTGTGGCTTATTGCAGCAGCAGAACCACAGCAACCACTAGGCTTTCTTTTCTGACCCCGCGGTACCATCCCATTTGCTCTTCCCGTTTGCAGGGGCTTGTGGGTGCAACTTCTGTGTTGTGTACCACAGTGGGTCGCATTCTGCATAGCCCTTTCCATACGTGGTTTTGCCTACCCGAAGCACTTCGGGTGCTGCTCTCCATGCTCCTTCCCCTGCCTGTTCCATGTCATGAGCATCCCTTTTTTTCTTTGGTGGCAACACCAGAGGAGCTAGGATGTCTGTGGGTGAGAAGCAGTGCCACGAGGGCTTGGTAGCTCCTGCTGGCTTTTGCTTTTTCTTCCAGCTGGTCGCCGCTGCCCTTGTGTCCATGTGCCCCTGTGCCAGACAGAGGCAGCTGGTGCATGTGCCGTGTGCTGCTCTGGGGAGGTGCAGCTGCTGCGGCTGGCTCAGGAGAGGGAAAGCAGGAAAGCCTTATCAGCCAAGGCACCTTGCTTTGAAACCTGCTTCCGGGCAGGATAAAATGATAGAGAAACCCGGACTACCTTTAAAACCCAGCTGCCGAACGCCTCAGCTCAGCATTACGCAGCTCTCGCAGAAGCTAGTGCAAGCAAAGGAAAGAAACAACCCACTCAGGGAATAAATTCCTTAGTGCTGCTTTCTGTAGGCGAGCGTGGATGGATAAACCCTCTGTGAACTATGAGGAGAGGTGCCTATGTGCCCCCTGTCCTCAGATCCCACCTGTGGCCATTTGCCTCCTGGTGTGCTTCCAGTCAAGTACAAGCTTAGGCATACAGCAGTTTGAAGTTTATAATTTCTGTGATCTGCACTTGATTCTTAGAGTGTACTAGTTACTGTCATGAYAGCACATAAAAATCGTACAGAGGAATGTCGGTCCTCTGGCTGGGAAAAAAACCCCTACACACCCAGAAAACACACCCTGTTTTCTTATTTGTCTTTTTTTTTTTTTTTTTAACTATGGTGTGTCTCATTGTTTAGCTCAACAGTGCTGTAGCTGTCCCACGCATACAGTCACTCGACTGTGGGGGCCTTTGCTTCTCATGTGCCCTTGCTCCCACCCACCTTCCTCACGGCCATAAATGCAACATACTTCTCTCCCCCAAGCCGTCGGGGAGGCAACATGGCTGTTAAAAATATGCAAGTTGACTGTGGGGAAGTTGGAAATTAAACGAGTTTTGTGCTTCAGCAGAGTGCTATATGCCGCGTCATACCCAGGAGTCACTCGATAGGATGGCGAGCCAATAGACGGCTCTTGGGAAATGGCAGGGGGGAACCAGGAAGCACTTTTTTAAAGACACATCTTTGCCCTTCAGGAACGTGGTTTTGCTTGCTCCTTAAAGTCAGAGAACATGGGTCAAGGAAGGACAGAGTAGAAATGCAGTGAAGGCTTCAAAAATCAGTCCTTAGACATTTTCTGTTGCAAAAACTCTGGAGGCATTGATAAATGCTCATGCCACCCATGCTTGATAAGAATGAATTGCTACACTCCTTTGATGTGTGGAAAGACTGTGGGAGAGAAAGTTGGCAGGTCTAAATTTAGGTGCCCTCAAGTAAATTAATCCGTACCACTTAGACAGAGGCTAGTGAAAAGGGCTGTATTTTTGGAGAGCCCATGCACCCCATGACCTTCACAAACATCCAGGTGGGAATTCAATGAAAAGTTGACTTCTTTTAATCATCTTTAAAGCTCCTGCGACAGAAGCCATCCATTTTTCTAAACCCTGCTTGTGCTGATTTCTGTCGCCTGTTAGGTGAGAGCAACATGCACCAGCAGTGGGGAAGGGCTTCGCCCGGAGCCGGCGGTGAGCCTCAGTGCGCTCAGGGTCAGGCCCGCGGGAGGTTTGGGAGGCTGAACAAATTACATTTTCAGTTCTTTCTGAGCTGCTGGGAAAGGTGGGAAGCAGGGTGGGAAAGGTGGGCAGCAGTGATCCCTGGCAGGACGACCAGTTAGGTAGGGCTTAAATTGTGGCGTCCATCTGGACGAATGAGCTGGAGCCATGGCCTGTGGTCGCAGTGTGATGCTCCCGCAGCCCCACATGTGCCTCTGCCAGCGGCTTTCCAGCTGCGTTTCTCTGTCGGCAGCCAAGGGCAAGCAAACCTGCTGGGCTCTGGAGACATGGGTCTGCTTTCCAGGGCTCGCTTTTGTCTTTTCTGCTTTGTGAGCCAGCGCGTGTTGGTGGCTGCAGGAAACGCCATTGAGCGGTGAGACCCGAGGCGGGCTGGGGGTCTGCAGCTGGACATCCCGAGGGTGGCATTGCGAAGTGTTCGCCAACAGAAAGCCAGCTCTTGCAGTCTTTGGGCTCTGGCGCACAGTAGTCTCTCATGTTCCATTTCCTCATAGGCACGTGACAGAGAGTGAGGAAACCCGAAAACTGGGGGGGAAAAAAAAAGGAAGAACAAAGGAAAAGAAAAGGGAGCAGGGACCCAGATCCAGCAGCTTGTGGTAACTTCTCACAGGTTAACCCCTCCAAGCTCCTGTGAGCATATTTAAGACAAACTTATGTCTCCCAAAACCACTATTAAGTCATCCAACCGCTCACACTTGAGATGCAATAAAAGGGACAGCTACAGGGAAAATATTACTACAGCTATGGCACAGATGGTCAGTCATGTCCAGCATGAAGCAATGGTGCAGAGAGTTGCAGAAATGAGGAAGCTGCTAGAGGCAGCAACTCCAGCCACAGCTGCATCAGATTTTATCATAGGAAGGCCAGGTTATTTGCCACTGCCTTACAATGGAAATTAGGAGTGTTACACCTGGCCCTGACACTGCAACAAAGCAGAGCCTTTAATTGTACTTTCCCTTTCCTTCCAGCCTGCTCTTCTGGAAGATTTTGCTTTTGTAACTGACCTATTAAAGGTGCAATAAATATTTAATAATTAGATAGGTGTGCTTGGTGTTGTGCCAGCATAAGTCATGGAGCAAACACTCTTCTCTCTCCCAAGATGATGTACTGGTGATGTAATTACCCAGAATCTTTTGAACGCTTCGCATAGCACGTCTGGTTAAAAGAAGAGGAGAAGCTGAGTGAAAAAAAGGAGAACAACGATCTTGGCCACAGTTATCTCCCCTTACCAAAAGGGGATATTGGTTAACCAAGCACTTCCTCCTGAGAGCCAAGGAAGAAGTGCATGTTACTGCCCTCCCACTCATTATTGCTCCATTTTTAGTAAGTTCTTTGGAGAAAGGAATCTCAAAACACCCCAGAGCTGATGAAGCTGGTACTTTTGGGCCTTGTATTAGAAGGAACCTGTTTGTCTCTTTTTAAAGAAACCTTCTGTGAGCTCACCTGTGTTTATGGCATACTCTGGGTCTCCAGAAAGGAAGATACCGCTGGCACAATGTTTGCAAACATGGAAATGCTCATCTGTGCTATCCAGTGTCAAAGCACTTCATGTCTCAAGCTGAGACACTTACACTTGTGTAATTGCCCTAAATATCTCAAACTTAGCCTGAGATTTTCAGTCACCTCCTCCATGCTCACAACCTCTGTCCTTCCTCAGGGAGCAGAGCAGGCCAGAGGAAGCAGAACTGTTTTTTTCCCAGGGAACCCCATTTTTTTCCTAGAGGACCTTGTGTTTTTCCTAGGGGACCCTGCATTTTTCTTAGGGGATGCTGCTGGATCTGTCTGTGCCCCACATCCCCTGCTGTGACATGGAAACAAGACCCTTTGGGGGGCAGGAGGGTAAACGCCAACAGTACTGCAAGGTGCGCTGGAGAGCAGGAGTGGCCAAAGAGAAGAGACGTTCAAGGCCTGGCCTAAGCACAAAGCTGAAATTTTGCACTTTGCGGTTGCTGTGCTTGTGCTGGGGTCTGCATAGTGGGACATCAGGGCTGCATCAAGAGACTCCTGGAGAGGAGATGACAAGAGATTTTGCCTCCTTGGGGACATTTGCATTGTCACAGCTTTTTTTGGGGGAAAATATGTGCTGGTTGTGGCTGATCATAGGCAAATGCTGGCATGTGAGGATAAGCCATTGGTGCACATGTGGAGATGTCTTTGAGGAAGCAAGCTGCGAGGAATAAGTGCGTGTGTGGCATCTGCATGGAGGACAAAAGCAGGCTGGCATGCATTGTGGTGGGTTGACCTTGGCTGGTTGCCAGATGCCCACCAASCAGCTCTATCACTCCTCTCTTCAACTGGACAGGGGAGAGAAAATATGACGAAAGGCTCGTGGGTTGAGATAAGGACAGGGAGAGATCACTCACCAATTACTGCCACAGGCAAAACAGGCTCGGCTTGGGGAAATTAATTTATTGCCAATCAAAAGTCAGAGTAGGATAATGGGAAATAGGAACAAACATTAAAATACTTTCCCCGCATCCCTCCCTTCTTCCTGCGCTCAGCTTCACTCCTGACATCTCTACCTCCTCCCCACCAGCAGCGCAGGGGGATGGGGAATGGGGGTTACGGTCAGTCCATCACATGTCGTGTCTGCTGCTCCTTCCTCCTCATGCTCTTCCCCTGCTCCAGTGTGGGGTCCCACCCACGGGAGACAGTCCTCCACAAACTTCTCCAATGTGAGTCCTTSCCGTGGGCTGCGGTTCTTCACAAACTGCTCCCGCGTGAGTCCCTTCCATGGGGTGCAGTCCTTCAGGAACAGACTGCTCCAGCGTGGGTCCCTCACGGGTCCACAGGTCCTGCCAGGAGCCTGCTCCAGCGCAGGCACTCCACGGGTTCACAGCCTCCTTCGGGCACATGCACCTGCTCTGGCGTGGGGTCCTCCGCGGGCTGCAGGTGGATATCTGCTCCACCATGGACCTCCATGGGCTGCAGGGGGACAGCCTGCCTCACCAYGGTCTTCTCCAAGGGCTGCAGGGGAATCTCTGCTTCGACACCTGGAGCACCTCCTCCCCCTCCTTCTTCACTGACCTTGGTGTCTGCAGGGCTGTTCCTCTCACATATTTTCATTCCTCTCTCTGGCTGCTACCGTGCAGGTTTTTTTTATTTTCCCTTCTTAAATATGTTATCCCAGAGACGCTACCACCATCACTGATGGGCTCGTCCTTGGCCAGTGGCGGGTCTGTCTTGGAGGCGGCTGACATTGGCTCTATCGGACGTAGGGGAAGCTTCTAGCAGCTTCTCACAGAAGCCACCTCTGTAGCCCCCCCACTACCAAAAACTTGCCACGCAAACCCAATATACCAGGGAATTGGTCCAATGCTTTTTGTTTAGAGTTTGTCTGAAATAGGATGAGTACCTGGAAATGACTAATGTATGTATTTCACCAGAGATGAGGCTGCTTTTTGTCGTGTGGGTAGGACCCTGTTCACCAGAGGGTTCCCAGGAAATCAACAGGGCCCACCCAAGGACTGGTGAGTCCTGCTAAGCATCTGCCAACACAGTCTGCCGAGTCCTCTTGATTTTCTTCATCTTAAATGCAAGTTCTGTGAATGAAATACACTGGGTTGGTGTGTTTTCAATGAAGAARCACTCACATCTGTGTTAAAAGCAGTGCGCAGGATCAATGTTATGCCTGGATGCTTTGTAATGTAGAGAAATTGCAAGCTGTAATTATGCTTAGCTGCTTTTCAAAAGCTCAGTAACAGACAGAAGAAAATCCATACGCACCAAATGCAGGCTCCTGCAGTTTCACTAAGTATTTGCTCTGACTGCGACCATTCAGATGTCCTCACATCAAGCCCGAGTCTGATCTCCCAAGTGAACACTTGCTGGTCTAATGCCTTTTGGCAGCCTGCTGTGGCAGAGCACACCGTGCTGCTTGCAGGAAGCAGCATGTGAGAAGTGGCGTGCGGAAAACGGAGGTTCAGTTCTTCATTTCGCTTTGCATCGTATTCAAATTACAAAGTGGTACCAGTGACAAACTTTGCTTTTGAGTACCTGATACCTATCTCTCTTCGAACAGCTGTTTTGCTCTGTTTCTCCTTCTCTCTTCAAGCTTCCCCCGGCCCTGCCGCCTTGCTTTTTTCTTCATTCCTGACCTCACCTGGGATTTTTTTCCCCTCTCCTCACCATGCTCTGTTTCTCTTCCTCTGGAGGTAAAATACTGCATTTCCATGTAGTTCTGAATCTGCTTCACACACCTCTGCCTGCCTGCACAACCTGCAGGCTGAGGGACCCAGATGCTGGGCCTCCAGGCATTTCTTCTGCATAAGCCACAGAGACAACCGGAGACTTTGACCTTCAGCAGTGATGCATTTGCCAGGGCTAATTTAAAAATATGTGATGTGGTTTGTATGCTGAGGTGAGATAGTTGTCCAGGGCCTTAGCAGGAGGGCGTGGGGCTCACATACTGTCCCTCCAGTGCTGCACACTCCCTGGGCCACCGCAGAGGCTAATTCAGCCCCAGGGTCCCTAAGCTCAGAGGGTGGCTATGGTGCTCTCTGTGGGAAATGGCAGACCCCAAAAAAACAGAACGGATGCTGGGCATTGGGTCATCTTCACTAGCTTCAGAAGGGCAAGTGTGATATCTCTCTTAGGATCTCCATACAGCTCTTACTTTTGTGCTCCAATTGGGACCTGCAATGGGCTGACCTGGTGCCTGAGGTGATTGTAGCAGGCGCAGTAAGAAGCTGGCAGCAGCGTGGAGGAAAAATGATGGAAAGAGAGGAGCGAGCTGGCTTTGGGCCTCTATCTCAGGATGTCTCAGGGCCTCCACATCGCCTTATCCCTGGGGTGGCATCGCATCCCTCCTGCAAGGTGGACCTCAGAGCACTACAACATCACCTCAACACTGCTTTCTGCCTTTGCACCCACGACTGTCCTTAGGCTGGAGACTTGATGAGGCTCTCAAAATGCAGGCATATGGTTGCCTCTGCAGTCCATGAAACATCAGTGTCTCATTTCCTTCCCCAAAAATGACAGTGCTCCATCTCTTGAGACTGGCTCAGATCAGGGGATGGTTGTGTGTGGGTATGGAGCTAAGTTTAAAAAACATATAGTCTGTGATTTTCTAGAGGCTCATTAACAGAAATGTAATTCTCACTGAAGGGAGATGTGCACAAGCTCTCGTTTCCAAAAGTACACATACAATTGCATTTCTGTGCCTGAACAAGTGATGCTGAAGAGCCTGTGTTTACACTGCAGAAGTGCTCCAGCTGACAGTTTTCAAAGCAATTGTATTTTTGGATGTGCAAATTATGCAGTGTCCAACTGTGACCAATTTTAGAGTGCAGGAATGAGTGAGAAGATGGTCACCACATCCTGGAAAAACTTAGGCTCCTTGAAGGTACCTGTAATAAAGCATTTGAAAACCAGGGCAACCAGAATCGCTAGCCAGATCAAAACAAGTTGAAGACTTGTTTTGTGCTGAGGTGCCCTAAAGCAGACAGGAAGAAACAACACTAGCTGGCTGCCTTGTGAGACATGCATCTGCTCACTTGCCTCTTCCACACGCTTGGAGGTGGCTGTGATTCATGCGATGACAGGAAGGCTTGAGRAACCACACAGCCAGAGCCCCAGGACGGAGGAGCCTCCCCTCTAGTCTGACTTATCCATCGGCCATCTCAAGCCACTGCTAAATCTGGGCAGAAGAGATGCTGTAAATGGTGTCACGTCCACTCTGGTGGCAGGTATTATCTATTTTGTAAGGCTTTCACAGGTGCTTGGCCAACAGGTATGTGGGGCTTGTGGGTCCGTCCATATGGATGACCACTGACAGACGGTACTCAAGCGTACGCCTAGCCACAGGTCATGCAAATGCCAGCAATGGGTTTCAGGCATCTGTCGGCACCAGGTGTCTGTCTATCGGTGCAGAGGAGGACAGGGAGCCTCCTCGTGGGCAGCCTGCGGGGCCTGAGAAGAAGACAAAGCCTTGGCTTTCCCCACCAGGTGTGGAGCCGTGTAGCCCAGGCCATCATTCTCCGCTGGGACCCTCAATAGCTATGGCAGTGCCCGATGGAGAGAGGAGCACTGGGTCACTCTCCACCCTCTCTATAACCAGGCTGAACCTCAGCCTCTGACTGGTGGAGACTTTCAAGTTACTTGGCCGTGCCACCTGCAGACCACGYGCCTCCCAGTCAAGCTGCAGTCGTGCACCTAGTGAAGACGCAAGGGAATGTGTGGCCGTTCCCTTCATTTTCTGCTCTGTTGGAAAGGTGAACGCTGCTGTGGCCAGTGCTGTCATACCAACTCCCTGACCCACTGCAGGGCAAAGGATGTGACGGCGATTAATGATGCAGGGAGGCGTAGCTGCTGCTTTTCCTTCTTGTGCTGCACGTTTAACCCCCTCCCCGCCCCGTGCATGCTGTCATATCCTAGAGGATGCACGAGACAGCCAAATTCCAGAAACCTCCAAATGAAAACAAAAAAAATGCGTTCAGCTGAGAGGGGGACCTGAACATCAGTACACTTCACATGATTCTCATGGGTAGTTAATGTTTACCACCTTTCTGGCTAATTAACAGGAACCAAACAATTCTGGTTTATTGCCATGCAATTTCTTCTCCTGGCAACACCGGAATGACTTATGAGAAGTTTCTGAGAAGTGTGACACTCATTAACAGCCTTCGGGCACCCCTGGCCTGATGAGAGATGCTTCTGGATGCAGGGTTGCCCTCATTCGGAGACACCAGGTTGCCACCAGAGACAAATGGGCTGGACACCCCTACCTGGACTCGGGCGCCCTGCTGCAAGGATAGGCACTGATTTCTTCCATGGCCACCCCGTGTTTGGTGTTGGTGGATGGTGTTGGTGCAGCAGGGGTTTCTGCAGGGGGGGCACCTGGGGAGTCCATGTGGGCTGGTGGGTTTCAGCATGGTCATCTGCTTTCTGTTAAACCCTGGCTTTTCCCGTCAGTGTCGCAGCACTGCACCTGGCAAGCTCCAGTCCACAGGGATAGATGAGGAATCCTTTGCTCCAAAAACAGTCCCCCTAACCGTGGCCTGGGGGAGATCCTGTCTCAATCACAACTGCCTTAAGATTTGGAGATTTTCTTCAGATTTGACCTAAATTCGAGTTGTAAACTTGAACCTTGCCATGGAGCTCAGCAGGGGCCCTTCCCTGCGCTTGTGATGCACAGAGCCAGCGTGGCAGCTATGCCAGCCAAGCACCCTCTGTCCTAGGCTTACCCTTTAGCATCATATTTATGTATTTTCCTTCTAATGCAATCACAGCCCTAGCTTTTTCCCAGAAGCTACAAAGCACGGAAACTTAGGAATACAGAAACTGATAGAAATGAAAAAATTTGTTCTTTTTTGTTAGAAACTGAAAGAAAAAAAAGGCTGCAGGCAGGAAATAGGGTGATGCAATGTAAAGAAAGGAAATTCAAAGTTTTTTGTGTGATCCCACGCTCTAATTTCAACATTTGTGAGAGAGGCTGCAATAACAGCGTCCAGTCAAGGAGCTGGTCTAGACAGGCCAATTAATGTTTCGGAGTCCTCCGAGCTCTTAACAAGATTAAGGGCTCTCTTGACTCATTTCTCCTTTCAGTATTGGAATAAAGGCCCAGTTTTTGTCAACAGCCTCTTACAGAGAGCATGCTATCATTGCAGCAAACTGTTTTATTTTGGGGGAAGAGTTGTGTGCAAAAAGAAACTGGTCCAGTGGGGACTCCTTGCTCATGTAGTGGGAAGCCTGGCCCCATTCCCAAATGCTGTTACTTGGCAGCTTTGCTCCCGAGCTCCTGCTAGAAATCCAGTCACCATGAGGGAGGAACCAGGCTCCTCCAGCCTTGCACCTCTCCAGGTGCCAGGCTTGCACCGCAAGGTTTGGGACGCTGGTTTTAGGCTGCAATTCAGCAAAGCACTGAAACTGGTGGGTCGTTGCAAACGCGCTTCGTTTGGCAGCTGGGGGCAGGGAGCAGAAAGGAAGGCTGTAGTTTGCTGTTGGGTTTTGGGATCTCTGGACCCAGGCTAGGCTTGTTTCTCTTTAAGAGTGAGGCCAGTGGGCGGCTGGCTGAGGGGGGGTCAAAGGAAGCTTGCTAAAGCAGCTGAAATGGAGAGAACAAGACTGTGAGGGCACCCAGGTCTGGGCTGTTACATGTCCAGCGTAAAAACCAACTCCAACGATTGCAATACCTGGGTGTATTTCCAGCCTTCAGCAATCTCCGGACCAGCCCTGCCCACTCAAGTGCAGTCTACGCGAATCGCCCAGTCCGTGTTGACTCAAAACAAATCTGGTGTTTCCAAGAGGACCTTTGGCCTTAATTTACATTGACTGGTCACTGGCCTTTTGTTTTTTTGAACAGTGCAGGAGGCAAAGGCTACTGAACTGCACCCTGCTTTTTTTTGTGCATACCTCTTCTTTTATCGTGGCTGGCTCACATTGCTTTTGGCTGCTGTATAGGAGGGAAACCAGGCGATGTACGTTACCTTGGGCTGAGAGGTGCTGGGCACTCTCTAACACCTGCTTAGGGCTCTCATTTCTGCAGCCCTCACACACTATAAAGCCATTCAGGACCCTGTAAAAACAACTTGGTCTCATTCTTTTTTTTTTTTAACATGGATTAAACCCAAAACACTAGTAATGCCTCAACACCATAGCTCAAGCTGCAGTAGCAAAATAGTATTTGTTGGCATGCGGTCTCATCGAAAGGTGGATAAGAAAATTCCTAATCTGATGCATTTGTCTATTTTGTCCTGGAATTAAAAGCTAGCCAGCCTTGGAGCAGGACACCCCAAGATTATGCATGACCCTGCATGTAAACTTTGAGTTTCTGGCTCATATCCACCCAAAAAGTAGCTTCYCTTTTCCCCCATGGTCTGTCTTTCTTGGGCCCTTAGGACTGAAAAATTAGCAAAAGAGGTGTCTGAGCTGGATGCAGTTTTCTGTCAAGAGAGCCAGGTTTAGGCCTGGAGAAATTGAGGCTCCAGTTACTCATTGACACAGGTAGAAGTAAGTGCCCACTAAATACAGAGACCACGAAAGGTCGCTGTGAAGCATATTTTGGAGAAAACACACCATGAGGTGTGTCCGCATCCAGTCTTACAGTCTGCTTCTCCACTCCCAGTAAAAGACTTGCTTTTTCCTGATTTCTTTCCTGTTTTACTTGTTTGGCACAATTAAGAGATTTGCCCATCACAAGAAGCATCCACCTCTCCCAGGTGTATACCAAGGTGGAAATTCAAACAGTGATAAAAGGTCAGGGCTTTGAAACAAGAAATGCCCAGCTAATCCTTAATTTCCTGGCAGCTGGCCAGAAACCCTCTCCTATTTTCAATAACAAAACATGATGATCTGTGTTTGATTTGGATTTTCTCGGCCCTCTTTATTAGCTGGCATGGATCTGGTGACTTGAGTAGAACAGGGTTGTTTTCCAGAAACTACGGATGCTTACCAGGAAACCAAAGGAAAAGGTGTGTTTTATGTATAAGTAAGTATATATATTTATTATGTAACATATATATTTATGTATAAGTATGTATATGTAAGGTATATTAATATTACCTGTTTAGTTGCTGCATACTCTGTTACCACTAAAGGGGACAAAGATTGGCAAAAATATTAAAAGTGCACATTGAAATCCCCCTTTGTTGTGCATATTTGTACCAGGAATGATTCTACCGAGTAGGACCTAACTTTGCTGTAACTTCCAGGGATGTGAAACAAGAACTGCGTTAGGTGCCCAGTATATATTTCCAACAAACTTGAATCAGTGGATATTTTGGAGTGTTTAGTGCTGGACTCGCATCCCAGTGTATCTGAGGTTTTGGTCTTGCAAGAATGAAAACCAGGAGTAGTTTTATTCCTGTTTCATTTTATTGCAAGGCTCAGTTGCTGGAGGACAGACAGTGACTTTAGGAAGGGAAAGTAGCCCATGGAAATGCCTTTTTCTTCACCCTCTTACATCTCCTTTATGCCCAAGTTGCTAGATGTTACATGTAGAAATTAGTTTGCTTATTGGTCTGACCCTTGAAAAGGCAGCTTCTTGCAGTCAGTGGGACTGCATTACTTGGATGAGTTGGCGATGTTTTAAATTCTTGCAGTCTGGGGAGGGGGACTTAGTAGTTTGGTTTTTATGCTCAAGATCTAATGTTGTTGGACTTTATAAATAAAGATGACTCAGCCTCTGCTTTCTGTCGCTTACCCACTGCCAAATTGACTTCAAAATTACAGAACGTAGTGTCGCTCATTCCTTTTGGAGTAAGTAGAATAAATGGATTTGACACAATGACAAGTAATAAGCCCAGCACTTGTCAGCACTCTGTCTGCAGCACAGAAGCTGTGCTATTTTATCTGAGCACGCTGTCTTCAGTCCATAGATTCGGAGGCAGAGGAGAGCTGCAGGATCTCCTTCAATGTGGTGCGTTTGGACAGGCTGCTCTGCTGCAATTAAACCACAGCACTTACAAACCAGCCACTTCTCCGAAGCGAATTTTCTTGAATTGCTCTGTGCTGAGAGCTGAACTTTATTTGCTCCCCAGGAGAGATATGATTGTGGCAGGTTATTGCTAAAGCTAGCTAGTGAGACAGAGTCAGGAAGCTTCTTCAGACATCACTTGCACTGTGCTTGCTAAAGACAGAGGATCCTTGCAGATCTGTGGCACTGCCAGTAATGGTTTTCTCTGTGGGCAATACACCTGAGTCTATACAAATGCTTGTCCTGCTTTTGGTTAGGGGAGGGGATTACTGGTGAAGAACTGAGGAAAGCCCAGGCCAAACGTCTTGGAGCAAATCCCCCCAAGCTTTGGGAAACTTGAGAGTTTGCTCCTGAATCCAGATGCTGCATTTCACCCTGCATTTCCCTTTATCTGACACCGTAGCCCCAGAAATGGCCTTGCCTGGCCTCAGTGCTCAGGGTTTGGGGTTTGCTCYGGGATCAGAGAAGCTGCCTGCAAGCAAGACCCATGTGGTGCTGAGGGCTGACCTGGACCCGGGGTGGCTTGCACAGCCCATGCCATGAGCAATAACCCTAGCTGCCTCTGCCTGGATCAGGGGCACCACATCAGGGTTTCCACTGCTGCTGGGATGAGCACTGCAGCACAGTGTCCTCTCCCTTCGCCCCCCCCAGAGCAGTGTGGGCAGCCAGGGCTGCTCTCTGGGGCCAAAGCTGATTACAACGGCTAAAGTCCGCTGTCCTGCCCTCTTCCTGGAGAGGGGGGACCACTCAGCCCTCTCAACTCAATGCAGGTTGACAGACAGCGAGGAAAAAAAACCCGTTTGCCCCATCAGCTTCCTCTTCTGCTGCTTTAAATACTGCACAGGAGCCCTCAGCTCTTGTCTGACCTGCCTGGCAGCAAAAGAGCAGCTGTGGGAGGAAAGTCCCTATAGCTCCCAAGAAATCAGAGATTTCCCCAGAAAACGGCGCTCCCTCCACCTGATCCCGCCTTTTGTCTGTTGCTTACTGTGCATTAGCAGATCTCTGCCTAATCCCGCAGCAGCAGATGAACACAGTGCAGCACAGCACCCCAGCACCCCAGGGTGCTCCCAGGGGTCCGGGTTGTCTGCCTGGTGCGCTCCATCTGCTGCGAGGTGAGCAGACCCCAAACCTCCCCCCAGCTATGGGGTGCTTGCAGGAGAGCCTCCTTGTTCACGGAGGTATAACACAGCGCAGCGACATCCAGGGACAGAGAGACGAGGATGGAGCAGTTTTATCTGTTCCCGCTGGAGGACCGATTTTAGGTAACTTCACTTCTCCAGCATGCCGTAGCACCACGTGTCCTGAGTTGTCCCTCTTAAGAAGAGCCAGAGGGTATTTTTTCAAAATGTGCACGCTTTCCCCTCTTCCCCCTTCCCCAAATTTTTAAACCCTTTTTACATCCTTCGAACCTTAAGCATTAGCACAATTTGCAGCCAAACCACCCAGAGGGACTTGGTTCACGTGAGATATTTCCACTCTGGGCATTGCTTTAATTGCTCTGCTGAAAGCCCATCATTGTGCTTTGAAGCAGGACTGGAAAAATATCCATTAGGGACATTCTTAGCCTAACTGATAGTTGTTTTACTATTTTGTAGCATTAGGTGTCTTTATTACAGCTGGTTATTAACCCCACAGAGCTGGTACTCTGCTTGGCTTTCATCCTAAGCAGCAAGAGTGGTGTCTGGCTAATGCCCTGAGACTGCTGGGTTGGGGGTCTCTGCTCCTGCAGGCTGATGCCCGCGGAGGGGCTCTGTGGGTGCCTCCCCGCTGCAGTTCAGCTCTCTGCTCCTGGGGCACAAGCCAGCAGGTCATTCTGAGCCTTTTTTGCTGAATTTAGAGTCAGCAGCCTTTATGTTCACTGGGAAATGAGCACCTCCTATGAGGGGAAAAAGGATGCTAAAAGCCGATGTAGCTGCTTGGCTAAAGATGGCTGGGAAACACACACTAGATAAACAAAATGCTGGTCTGGGAAGAACTGAATAGTACGTAGTTAGGGACGCAGACATCCTCCCACATCCATCTCCCTTTCTACACTTGAGCACTCAAATCTGCAAGCCCCGCCAGTGTGGCTACAGTCCTGGCAGTCACCACAGCCATTGCTTTACTTCCTACAAGCGGGTGAAACATTATCACCTGTGATGCGATACCACCTCAAAACCGTCCTGTAGCCTGAATAAAAAGACTCCACCCCCGGCAGTGACGCGCCTGTTGCTGTAGGGACGAGCGCCTGGGTTCACCTCATGCCTTGTTGCTGCGCAGAGGCAAACGGCAAAGCAGGGAAAACGCAAATGACATGCATTATGAGGAAAGATCATATGGCAATATATGATGGTGAGGGGGCTAATAAAAGTTTGCTTAGGAAAATCCATGCTGCTCATTTGCAAATGTTCAGGACACGCACGAGTGCTGTCGATGAGACGGCGTTGCCCGCCTGCCCTCGAGGGGTGAAGCAGCCTCCTGGGCACTGGGCAAGGGTGTTCAAGATGGCTCCCCAGCCTCTACCCGCTTTCCACACCATTAACCCAAGGGTTTTGCTAGTCTACACCAACAGCTTTTCGGGAACTTGCTGTACTTAGTTTACTTTTACCAAGCAGTAGCATAATCCTAGGGTAATGTCCCAGATCTAAAAAAAGTGCCCTGGTACAAAATCTTCTGTGCTAGCTGGGCTTTGCAAAATCCCAGGCGACTGGCTCTGATCATACCCCACTTTTATACCAGCTCATCTTTATTGTCAATGCAACGGCACTCCTCCTTTTTCGCCGAGCAAGATGAGAAGAGCTTGTGTAAATCTACAGGAACAAAGTGCAGCACACACCCACCTACCAGGCAGTCAGTGTATTCCCAACAGCCTTCCTGAGCCTGGCAATCCACAAAACTACTGAGTGTTTTCCGTTTAAGTCATTTGGTGTCAGCAGAGTTAAGAGATAGCCAAGGTATGTGATTTTGTGGGATAACTCAAAAGTGGGAGTGTTTATTCCTTTCAAGCACCTTTACATCATCCTGACTCAGCAAAACAAGTCCGGTTCAACTTTTTTTTTTTCTTGTTTAGCAAGTTTCCTGGGGGTGTTTGTTTTAATGAGGACCCCACTGACGCTCATGCTCAGGAAAGCTCCTGCTGCAGGTGAGGCACTTTGTCCAGGCGTCGACATCAAAAAAAGAGTCCCAGTTTGACAACGGGACTTGGCACAGGGTTTTTGGGTGCGGAGCCTCCTTGCGCCAGCAGTGCATGCCCTGTGCATAGGTGTGCCTCTGCGTGTGTCTGTCCGCGCACGCGGGTTATACAGTGTGTGGTGGTGTGTGTGCCACAAATACCACTGCACCAATACTGCACGAAGACCCCAGAGCTGGGACATTGGACCGAACAAGGTTTTTTTTTGGTGGTCACAGCTGGCCATCATTTACCAGCAGAAAGAATTTCTCATCCACGCTGAGACATTTCTTCTTCCTTTACTTTAAAGGCTCCTTGATAACAATCTGTTCATTATTTGTTTCTTCCGGGTCAACAATAAATTTTTCAGACCTTTTTTACATTGTGCCCCACCTGACATGTAGGTCAGGGTCAGTAAAATAAGACATGGTGAGATACCAGAGGAGCTTGCATCAACCACAGGAAAGTACAGACCTGTGGGGAAATAAGTTTGATCTTTCTTCCTCTCATTCTGGTTTTGATTGCTTTAACACCACTGAAATCTCTTGTGACTGACAGCCTGAGAAAGTCAGCTCAGGTATTAAAGAAGCACTTTTCTGAGGGCTTTACGGCAAAACGTTTGCAGTGCTGACACACACATCCATAGTTCATCCTGCAGCCGCTGTGATTTTGGGGATGGGGTGCACCCCGCCAGGGCTCTCAGACCTGGGGGTCAACCTGCCCCATCTGCTGGGAGCTGGCTGCACCAGGGCTTTAGCAGGCAAAAATCCCGGTTTCTTGGATGAACTTTTTTTTCTGGAGTTCCTGCAGCCACAAGAGGGACGTCCCGAAGTCTCCGGGGTTCTGTCACCAGCCTTTCTGGGTCGCACGCTTTCATTTGCACCACAGCAAGATGTGCTCCTGATAACCCTGTCAGGCCTGGGACATGGGGCTGCGAGGTCTCCAGGTCTGGGATGCTGCTTTCTGCCGAATTACAAGCATGTAGGCAGATTAGTAGCTCAGGAGGACTGTGCCCTTTCAGCTGGGGATCTTTCTACGCCCTTGTTTGATTGTGCATATGCATGTGTGTGTGCACATGTATATGTATGTATGGGTGTGTATATGTAATCACGAGATACAGTTACATGAGAGAAAATGTAAAACTAAGCATGGTGGTGGCTGGAGAGAGGCCAGGAAGGGCTTTTTAGACTCCAGCATCTCCTCTAGTGCTGCATCGATGTAAGGGGGCTTCCTCACCTGGAAATCCAATTTGATTGCAAAAGGGAAAGAAAACAGCACTTACGAACTGATTCCAGTACAAGCCAAATGAAAAGCTGGGATCATTAGCAGCAGCAGAGCTGGAGTTAGGAAAGTCTGCTCTTTGATTAAGGCTGCTGAATGCTTGAACAAAATCTCTGGCGAGCAGGATATGAGCAATGAGATAGACCCTTAAGTGCAGAGTCAGCCAGTGGTGGGGGAGATGTGAGTTGAAAAGAGCTAAAGGATCGAAAACTGTGAACTCTGACTGAGAAGACAGAGGTGCTCAGTCAATATTTTTGTTTATGCTTGGTTCTTTGATGTGTTCTTCAGCAAGAAACAGGTATTTTCCATGCCGTTGCGCACTAGGGGTTTTAAATAGAGGAATATGAAAGGCAAACAGGGAATGGGCACAAGATTATCTTTGCTAGAAAACTTTTTCTGGCTTCTCCATCACCAGGAGTTCCTAGAAAGATGCTGAAAAACGGGGAGCCGTAAGAGTGACTTGACGCCTGCAGCAATCCTTTATCTGAGGTAGGAGCACAGAAATGGCCGTGCTGAGCCAGACCAGAGGTCCAGCTACCTTGAGGTCTTATTGCCAGCAGTGGCCAGGGGTGGTTGCAGACAGGGACGTGCAATGGTGCCTCAGCAGGTCAAGATGGCACCATGCTGGTGCTGAGAGCAGGGGGCAGGACCAGCCTCATGGGTATTTCTGTGGGTTTCTGTAGACCCTTGGGGCTGCTGTTGCAATCAAGCAGCAGCTGTGAAAATAATCCTTTCATTACTCAGCTGGATTAGCTATTGCCACTTCAGCCATCATCCAGGAAAAGGCTGGATTCCTGGTATAGCCAAGCCAGCTGCGGGGTGGATCACACACAGGGGCCTCTCCTTGTCGCTGAGGTGCAGAGGCAGGTGAAAAATCAGCCTAAGTAAACTCCTCCAAGCGCAGCATGAGAGAAGTTTACCCGCAGCAGCCATGTCTAATGGCTGCAGCCTGGCCAGCTCTCCCCTCACCCCAAGGCTGCAGCACCAAAGGTCTTAGGTGAAAGCTCATTTATGACCCCAAGCCTTCAAGATCCAACAGACGTGGGGTCTGTTACAGGGTGGTCCGCCTGGGTCTGCAGGCAGCAAACCCCCTGGCGACCACCCAGCTGGAATTCACTCCATGGTGGAGACTTGAAAGCCCTGTAGCAGAGAGATAAAAAAACCAAGAAAAAATAACAAAAAAAAAGAAAGAAAACAAGAGAAATTAACAAGCACTAAGAAGGAGTCCATCTGACTGGCAGAGAAGCTGAGCCCCTGTGACTTTGGCTGCAAAAGTGGAGGCCCTAAGCCTTGTGCTGCTGGGGGTCCTGCACGCTGTTCTCCTCCTGTCGGTGCTCCCACTGCCCGGGACAGGGCATGTTAAGTCAGCCCAAAGGTGCAGCTCGAACTGTGGCTTCACGTTAGGAAAGAAATAACTGCCCTGCCCCTTGGAGAGGAGCCGTCTCTTCTGCAGGGGCTTTTCTGCACAGGGTTTTGGCGGGTGAGTACTCCCTTGCTTGGGAGGAGCATCTCAGCAGCTGACAACACCTGAGGTCCACTGCTTTCTTCTTTTTAAACTCCGCTTGCCATTTTTGCATCTGCCAAACGCAGATGATGCCAGCAAAAGGCAGTGCTTTTCATTGCCTTCAGGCCAGCTGCTGGGTCCTGGTGGCCATATGCATCAGGGGTGTCTTCCGGAGAGTGGTGCCAGGATTCACCCTCGCAGATGATCCCGTCCGCTTTCGGCAGGGGAGCAGCGGTCCAGCAGGGATGGGTGATGACAGAGCTCCCCATGGCTCTGGGCCTCTTGGTGGTACCTGCGTAGAGGTGCCCAGCACCTTTGCTTTTGGTAGAAATTAAATACGGTTCTTGACATTTTATATTTAAGGCACAGTGGCCCTTGCTGAGATGCCTGGGGGGAGGCAGGGCCAGCCCACTCGTGCGAGGAGGAGGGAAAGTGCCACACATTATGAAAACAGGCAAGCCAAATAATCTCTCTTCATGATATAGCCACAAAACCAGAGCATCGTACAGGTGAGCAAACTGGCCATTGGGCAATCAGGGCATACGACTGAAAGAAAAGGTGAAACTCAACATTTGGGATGCTTTTTAACATCCTTCCCTTTTTCTCAGTAGAAACTCCCCAAGTTAAAGCCAAGATGGTGAACACCTCTCACCTCCCTCCTGTCATCCATATTCAGTTCTTGCTGTTTCGCTACCAAAAAAATTAAAAAAGGCAAGCCCCTTCCTCTTCTCCTGTACATTCCTCTGTGCTAACTTTAAAGATACTTGATGTTGCAAGAAAGGGTCACCATCACCCACGGTTACACCATCGCTATGTTTTCATGTATTTATCTGAATATGTCTGCCCAATGTAGCAACCCCAGGCAACGCTACAGGCTTGGGGAAGAGTGGCTGGAAAGCTGCCCGGCAGAAAAGGACCTGGGGGTGCTGGTTGACAGCCGGCTGAACATGAGCCGGCAGTGTGCCCAGGTGGCCAAGAAGGCCAATGGCATCCTGGCCTGTATCAGGAATAGTGTGGCCAGCATGAGCAGGGAGGTGATCGTGCCCCTGTGCTCGGCACTGGTGAGGCCGCACCTCGAATACTGTGTTCAGTTTTGGGCCCCTCACTACAAGAAGGACATTGAGGTGCTGGAGTGTGTCCAGAGAAGGGCGACGAGGCTGGTGAAGGGTCTGGAGMACAGRTCTKATGAGGAGCGGCTGAGGGAGCTGGGGTTGTTTAGCCTGGAGAAGAGGAGGCTGAGGGGAGACCTTATCGCTCTCAACAACTACCTAAAAGGAGGCTGTAGAGAGGCGGGTGTTGGTCTCTTCTCCCAAGCGATAAGACAAGAGGAAATGGCCTCAAGTTGCACCAAATATCCAGTTTAGACTGGATATTAGGAAAAATTTCTTCACCGAAAGGCTTGTCAAGCATTGGAACAGGCTGCCCAGGGAAGTGGTGGAGTCACCATCACTGGAGGTGTTCAAAAAATGTGTAGATGTGGCACTTCAGCACGTGGTTTAGTGGTCATGGTGGTGTTGGGTTGACGGTTGGACTTGATGATCTTAAAGGTCTTTTCCAATCTTAATGATTCTATGATTCTCTGATTCTATGAACACATATTTATGCTTCAATGACAAATTCCTTGTCAACCTGGGTCGCCTTACCCTACTTGTACAGGCACAACATAACAAGGCAGTGCCTTTGTATGAGTAAAACCAAGTTCTGTGAATTTCTATTATTTTACAGCTGAATGGGTTTTGGACATGTGCTTCTGCTGTGCATGCTCCTGAGCAAACCCTTTTTCTGGAAGAGTGCTTCACAAAATTGGAAGTCCAGGGATGAATTTTCAGGAAAGCAGCCAGCTGAGAGCACATCTCACCTGAGCCCTGCGTTAAAATCCTTGGGTTAAATCCTTGTTGCTGGATTTAAATAAGACAGTACAGTTGATCTGGCTGGTAGGGAGCGATTGCTGGCTGGCATCAGAGAAAACACTGGCCGGCTTGAGCCCATCACTGGTTTTGACTGTGTCTGTTAAACATTTGTTAAGTCCTCTGCTGAGATGTGCTGGGCACTGAGAGGGTTAAAGCTTGTGGCTCTCAATTAAATTTGTCTGCTCTGTGTTCGCTGTAAAGCCTGAGCTTGTTTTGGGAACCAAAATCAAAACCATCTGGGGGACGCTGGCCCCCACCTCTCCCCGGGCTGCCCTGCGGCCCCCGCGGGGGGCTGCCTTTCGGGGCGCAAAGCCGGTCCCGGCACTGGGCCGGTCCCGCTGGGGACCTTTGCAGCAGAAGAGGAGCGATGGTGCCGGGAGGTGGAAACTCCCCGCACGGGAGGCGTGCTGCAGGGAAGAAAAACATGGGGTGCGCCCCGGGGTGCTCTGTGGGTGGGTGCTGCCTTCCCAGGAGCCCCTCACCGCTCGATGGGAGGCAAGTGGTCAGGCAGGCTGGGGACTTTTTAAAAGAAACAAAGCTGCTGCTTGCCGGGCGGGTGGCCTTGATTGCGCAGCATCTCTCCAAATGCAGGGTTGTTTTAGGTAGACTTCAGCAGTGACCAGCGGTCACTATCAGGCCAAACAGCCAGCTTAGACCGGAGCCCCAGGCAGCACAGGAGGAGAATTTGCCTTGCATTTTAAAACCATTTCCTTTGAAGGATAACTGGCTCAAAAATGCAGCCTGATGGGGACAAAGACTTTTTAAATGAGGCACCAAGTTATTTTTTTAAATGGATTACCTCCACTGCTTTGTTACTAACAACAGGTCCAGAAGCTCAGTTAACAGCTTCAGGAAGAGCTTTATCAGGCAAAATGCGGAGCTGTTTTACCGCCCACAGCTTTTCTGTTGCTTTGACATGTCACTTGTGTTTGTAGGGAGCGCTGACAACCTTTTCACTTGTGGGAGGAACTGCGCCAAAGCCCCTCAAAATGGGCAGGTGCTGGGTTCATCAGGATGCATCCCAGCCCTTACCTGCAGACTGAGCTTTGAGGATGGACCTCCCTGCCTCCAGCAGTGGGGAGTCTGGGGGAAAAGCATTCTCTGAAGGTCTTGGGCGGATGACGGGCATTTAGGGTCCTCCAACCTTTCCATGCCAGCGCTGCCCTTTGTCAGGAAAAGAAAAAAGAGAGTCTGGTGGGTGTCTGCTACCACTATCAGTGTTTCCCAGGTAATTGCTGCTTTAGAGTGAAGGGCCTTAAAAATGTGTGTATACCGGGTTCAGCCTGACGCCTGGCCAGCCCCGTCTCATGGAGAGGGTGCTGGAGGGAGGCTGGCCCTGTCCTGGCTGGGGGGGGCATCTTAAATGGCATCCTAGTCTGGTGTGCTCATGGCCAGAGTGCTGATGATAGCCAGGGCGAGAGGGGGCTGAGGGCGCAGCACTTCGGGTGAAAAGTGGGTTCAACTAAGGAGGTTCAAGGTAGGAAGTGAAAATCACCATCAGCTGGGGACAGCATACTTGGCTGGGGCCAGCCCTCGTTCTTTAATGAATTGGAGGATGTTAAGGGAAAAATGGGAAAGCAGTGCCGCACCAGTGTGCAGCCTGCTCCAGCGTGGGCTTCCCACAGGGTCACAGCCTCCTTCGGGCATCTCCCTGCTCTGGTGTGGGGTCCTCCATGGGCTGCAGGTGGATATCTGCTCCACCGTGGACCTCCATGGGCTGCAGGGGGACAGCCTGCCTCACCATGGTCTTCACCATGGGCTGCAGGGGAATCTCTGCTCCGGCACCTGGAGCACCTCCTCCCCCTCCTTCTTCACTGCCCTTGGTGTCTGCAGGGCTGTTCCTCTCATATATTCTCACTCCTCTCTCTGGCTGCTGTTGTGCAGGTTTTTTTCCCCCTGCCTTCTTAAATATGTTATCACAGATGCGCTGCCACTGTCGCTGATGGGTTCGTCCTTGGCCAGTGGCGGGTCTGTCCTGGAGCCGTCTGGCATTGGCTCTATCGGATGTAGGAGAAGCTTCTAGCAGGTCCTCACAGAAGCCACCCCTGTAGTCCCCCCTGTACCAAAACCTTAACACGCAAACCCAATACAACCAGCCAAAAGAGCGAAGGGTGTATGAACCTTTCCTTCCACTCTGGCGAAGGAGGAGTTTGCTGAGTGTGATGGTGGTGTTGACCTGCCAAAAGGGCCATTCTGCAAATGTCTTACCCATCCCACTCGAGTACTTTAGTGGTACCACACGTCTGAAGTGCCTTCCCGTGTCTGACAAATCCCAGAGACACCCACTGCGCCTGGGATTCACATCCTGTCCTGCTTTGTTAGAGGCGTGTTTCTGGAGCGTGCAGGGACAGTACCGCCTCTGCCAGAAACGCAGCAGCACAACGGTGATGCTCCGGCCCGGCTCATGTTGGCAAGTTTGCGAATGCCAGTGCAGGAAGGCTAATGAAGCTCATGCTTGCAAGTTGTCTGGGGGGAAAAGTACCAGCAGGACATTAATGCATCGAAGGAGTGTTGGTATGTAAGTGCCTCTTCCCAAACGCACCTTTTTGGTAAAGGCTGAGGTCTGCGTTTCTCAGCACCCTGTCCTTGCAGCATTGCCAGTGTAAGGCGTAAGGTCAGGCACTCTCATTCTCATAAGCGAAGCCAAGCAGCTGAACTTCCCGCTAGATTACCTCGTTTTGCAGTAGGTTGTTTTAATCCCGCAGGGGGCAAATGTACGGAAATGGGGACAAAGAGGCAGCTGAAACATGTCTGGAGTTTACAACCTGCACCTTCACGCAAGCAGAGTTTGCAAGCCTTCTATAGCAAAATGTATGTTCAGAGGATATGAACAGGCGGGTGGTGTTCCTCTTTTGAGGCTGTTTCACTGCGGAATGCCTCAGGCAGACCCAAAACTTAAATTTGTGCTTTCTGTGCTATTTAGGGGTTCATGTGCATGCTAAGAAAAGACCAGTTTGTTGCTACTCAATAAAAGTGTATTTTCCATAGAGAAAAGCAATTTTTAAGAAAAGAGTGGAAGCTCTTTCTGTTTCTTTTCTGTCTTTTTTCATCTTTAATACATGCATGGTTTCAATACCACAGCCCCAGCAGATCCACTGCCAGTCCCAGTCAATATAGCGGTAGCCTCCTCTGAGCCTCAAAGTGAAAAAAAAGGCAGCAACTGTTGGCACTGCAAGGGCCAAACTGATTAATGCTGTATTTGCATCAGTCTTCATTTTGAGGTGCAAGCTCCATTTTTGAGCTAGGTGTTAAACAGAAATAGCAAGCAACGAGTTCTCAGCCGAGAGGAGGAGAGGAAGAACCCACAGCTGTTGGACATTTACAGATTGTAATGCCCTGACAAAATCTTCAAACAGTGCAAGAGTTGGCTCAGTCAATCCCAGAACTATTTGTGATTACCACTGAAAATTTGCGGAGGGCAGGTAATGTAGCAGAAGACTCAAAAAGTGCATTGTGGCACCTGCACAGCAATCATGACAGATTGTACTACACCAGCCTGATTTTCTCCTGTAACAAGGTAAGGGGTGGTGCTGACACACAGGAGCAGGACACTTAGCACATCGCTTGGCACTGCCAAAGCTTGTTACACCTTCTCCTACGCGGTTCTCCGCAGCATGGTTTAAATGAGATTACTAGAAGGTGGGTGCAGACTTTGTTGGATGATTGCATCTGGTGCCAATGGTTTGTGGTGACATTGCAGAGATACTTCAAGCAAGGTTTAGGACTGTTTGGGTTTTTTTTTTCTCAGTCTGGACCCATTTGGTATTTTCACTATTGTTCTGGATGCTGGACAGTCGCATGTGCTTCTGTCCTCTGCAGGTGATGTTAAATGGGAGGCACTGCCCTGGAGCACAGGATTGTAACTGAAACGACCTTTACAAACTGGAAAAGTGGCTTGGAAAACAAAAGGGATTGATCTGAAAAAGGACAGGCACAAACACTTATTTGTGTAAACAATTCCTTTGTATCCCTGCAGCACGTCTGGGAAACTTCTGGGGGAGACCGTGGGATCAGGGAGCTCTTCCCACTGTGCCGTGCAGGGGCACTGAGGCTTTTAAGTATAAAATGCTCCTGGGTGCTGCACAAAAAAATAGTAGAAAGTGGAAAAACATTTTACAGCTGCTTTTAAGGACAGGATGGCATGTCCAAACCAGGGGTCATGTGCTCTGGGCCTGGCAGCCATGGAGGAACGCCAGCACTGCTGGTGGGAGGGATGGAGCCAGCACTGCCAGGGGTGGCAGGAGGGATGGAGCTGCAGACCAGGAGTGTGGGTTAGGCTTTAGCCTTCAGCTGGGGCCCTGCTGCTGGCAGATAAAAGGCCTTTCCCCCAGGCCAAGCCCCCATGCAACCCACACTTTGGTGTGGGTCTGTCCGTGCCCACCTGGCAGAGGCAGCTGGTATCCAAGGTGCGCATGGAAACTGATGGGGGATGAGGGGTTTGCCCAGGCACACGTGGGGCTGGCAGGATTCTCCTGAGCCTGGTCCAACTCACTGGGCTGTTTTATTGCCCTGAACAGTGGCTGCTGAAGCGTTTAGTGGGAACGCACAGCTGCTGATGCCGCACGTGAAAAAGCTCTGGCTGGACACAGTTGTTGGGTCTCATGGGGAAAGAAAAGCAGAAGCAGGATAAAGGTAGGGGAAAAAAGACAAAAAAGCTGTACAAGATGTTACAGAAACGAGGAGAAATGTACAGTTGCAGCTACACACAGCACAGAGAAAGCCAAACCATGTCTTGGGCATCCCCTCCTCGGCTGCAACGGCAGTTCAGCTCTGGCATGGACAGACCGAGGCAGGGGGGATGCTGCAGAGAGCGGCAGGGCACGGGCAACAGTTTTGGGCTCCCAGGAGAGTCGCTGCCCTACTGTGAGATTGAAGGCAGAGTCCAGGAATGTGACCAGCTCACAGAAGCATTTTATTTGGACATATCAGTCAGACCGCATCAAATCCTGGCCGAAATATCACAGAGTTGGCAGAAAAATGGAGTCATCTTCATCTGACTCTTTTGGCCAAGCTGGAGCAGTGTGCACTTGCTTTGCTCATATAGTAAAAGCAATACTTCCTCCCAGAGGACGCTTTGAAGGAAGAGCATCGAGAATAGCCTGTTCTAGGAAAAAAACCAGCAGCTGAATGTCAGACTGTTTTCACCAAGGCCAGAGCAAAAATCCAACAGAAAAGGATCCTCAAAGGACTGTTTTACCCAAGGTAGCAAAGCTTTTCAGAGTCCCCTTTTGGCCTAGGAGTGCCCAGCCTGGCCCTGGTGTCCCTCTTTTGGCGTCTCCAGGGTCAGCTGCTGGGGCTGCAGGCAGAGGGTATTTTGGCATCTGCCCTTGGGATGCTGCTTTGCTGGTACCCACCCCAAAACTGCAAGCAGCGGGCTCACACCTGGGGCTGATGCAACCCCCTGTAACTGCAGCCTAGCAGCTCCCTGGGGAGCCTGTTTGCAAACGGTGCCTAGGTGCAAGCAGCGCTTTCGGGGGTAAGGCAGAGGAGCCTCCCGTTGGATGCCTCTCTTCTCTGCACTGGCATGGAAGCAGAGCATTGCTCAGCAGGGATGCAGGGTCCAATCCCCCACCGAAAATCTCCATGAGCAGGGTGGAGGGGTCCTCTGTCATGGGGCTGCCAGGCTGGTCTGAGTCAGGAGCTGTGTCAGCAAGCAAAACACAGGCTGCTGGGACCCTCAGTAGACGGATATGGGGTTGTGTGGCTATGGGAAATGCAGCAGAGCTAAAAGCCTTTTCTCACGCCTGCCACTGTTTCTGTCCTGGGGCGGGCAGGTGGGGGCAAGAGCGGCTGCTGCCTGGGTGCCTCCTCCTGGCAAGCAGGAATACACCAGGTCTGACCCGGATCTTTCCAGACAAGCCTGAACATCGCGAAACAAACTTCTGACATAGCTGGCTTCCTTTGAGGTTTTTTTTTTTGTTCCTCTAGTCTAATAGGTGTCTTCTTCAGCAGCGGATATGCAGTTGCAGTACTTCCCACCCGGTTGCATCAGTCTCGCAGACTGATCTGGTGGGCAGTGCTGCTGGTGCAGTGACTAATGCGCAGGAGGGAACCTGAAATCCTGCCGCTTTCTAGAAACTTTGCGAAGACCAAGCAGCCGAGAGCCCGCCCCGGCTGTCAGTCTGCAGAGCTGCGCCAGGGGAGGCTCTGCACGCACTTGCAAAAAGGGAACAGTAAGCCTGAAAGCCCAAACCCACTGCATCCCAAGACTCAGTTTTTTTGCCCATTGCAGATCTTTTTTATTTCTCTCTGCTTTCAGTTATTTGCTGCTTTTATGGTCCCGGTGATCACCTACATGATTGGACATGTGGCTCTCCCAGGGTTTCTTGCATACTCCCCTGTCTGCTTTTGAGGCAGAGGGTACCCTGGTAGTGGTGACATATGGGACTTTGCTTCTGCATCTTCTGAGAGCCCCAGCAGCCATTGAATGCAAGCTCTGCTTGGCAGTCATCGGCTGGCAGCAGTACAGCCTGGGAGAGGAGCTGGAAAGTCCCAGCTCCAGAGCAGATGTATCCCTCCATCTTCAGTGCACAGCTGGGCAGATTACTCAGTGCCTGTGCTTTAGTTTCCCACCTTTGTAGATGACATCAGTACCTGCAAGCTTTGCTATGGAAATTAATTACATGTGGCCATGGTCTGCAAACAGGCCAAGCTCAAGCTCATCTGCAGAGGATCTGACCTGTAACGCTTGGGGCAGCAGCCTGGTATCGCAGCGAGGGACATCCGTGTGTCGTGTTGGCAGCAGAAGAGTGTCAAACCAACCCAGCTGCAGCAACGCATCGGTGCAGGCAGTAACAGAGGGTGGCAGCAGTATCCGTCCTATCTACCCACCACATCTAGGCAGAGATGGCAGAGGAGCCGGAGCTCCTGGCACCCCTGTGTAAAAGCCTGGGCTGCTGCCCTGGCAGCCAGCTCTGCCTCTGAGTGTGGGCGGACTGAGGAGTTCTGTAGTCCCAGCATGGGACAACAGGACGCCACACAGGACATAGCATTGCTCCTGGAGACCAACCCTGGGTTTTGACATGACAGCCGCATGCTAGTTCGAGAGATAGGGGCCGGTGCAGCTCCCTGTCAGTCTGCAGAGGGGCAGCAGCTTTGTTGCCCAGGGAAGGCTTTTGACTTTCCCCACTAGACCTATCAGGTTGTCTGCTCGGAGTCCGACTTGCCCCGCTCCCTGCTGGGTGCATTCCTGCAGGCTACGTGGCACTCACTTTTGGCCCAAAACCCACCTCTCTGGGAGGCTGGTTGCACGTGAGCACTATGCGGTTATGCACCCCGTATCCAGGTCCTTCGAAGCAGCCGAGACAACATGCTGGGCATTGCTTCTCTGCGTCGCTGCGGTGCCGTGGGGCAGAGCAGGGCAAGGCTGCAGGGCACTGGCTGCCATGGGTCTGACTCAGTGCTTTGCAGCCCTGAAGATGCCTGCCTGCCTCACTGTGCCTGCATGGGCAGGGCACGACTAAACCTCCCACTAACAGGCTTTTGCTGTTTTTAAATTAGGAGAAGTCACTTTAACCATAGGCAGCTGATCTGGATCATCCCCTGCACCCACACTCCATCCATGCCTCAGTACAGAGTGGGGAGACGTGGAGCCGGCACAAGCGCAGGTGCTGTTTTCCCAGCACGGCAGATTCTGTGCCTCTGTGCACAGGTGTGTGCACGAGGGAGGTATAGAAATAGCTCATGTGATGGGSAATATCAGCCATGAAGGTTTTCTCATAGCAGAGAGTTTCTGGATTAAGTGACGCCCGAGTCTGATGGAAATTTTTGGGGTGTTGGACAATGTGGAAAATCCAGTTGTGCTCTTTGTTGTCCTTCGACAGGTATACACCCCAGCTGTTATTTCCTGCTCTAGCCACTGATGCCTCAGATAGATCCTGATCCTTGGTTTGATTTAAATTTCATTAAACTCCACAGAAGAGCCTTCGCCCAACTCTGAACACCGTTCGCTGGGGATATCTGCACCTGCTTTTGGGTCCAAAGGCACCCACCGGTGATGAGAACAGGGCCGAGGCAGATGGTGTGCCCAACCACGTCTCAGCCGTGACAGGGTCCTGAGCCTGTTCGGGTCAGACTGGGAGCCTGAGTCTGGCATCAGTGAAGGAGAGCTCTTGCGCAAGCCTGCACCTTCACTTTTGCTGCTCAGCTTTTATCTCTATTGCCCTAAGGCCCAATTATGGATTTTCTTGGAAATGTAGGTGGAGGGACATGGCTCCTTCTTCTAATCCTCGGTGCTTAAGCTTTTGATGGTTTCCAAAGTGCCAGTGTTGGTGTAGCCTGAGTCATGCATCCCCAGGCAGACTGTCTGCATTCTTCACTACTTTTACATCTTTTCATGAATACCCTGA
This sequence comes from Oceanodroma leucorhoa, assembly GCA_030449065.1. Lineage (NCBI taxonomy): Eukaryota > Metazoa > Chordata > Aves > Procellariiformes > Oceanodroma > Oceanodroma leucorhoa. The sequence continues at coordinate 2,210,733 of JASVER010000100.1, forward strand.
AAGACTCAAAAAAACCCAGTAGCTTCCTGAAAGCAGAAATGTAAGAAACCTGTTGGAGTGAGCTTTCTGGACTGTTCAGTGTGTTTATCATGCTGTATCACGTCTAATTTATCATGCTGTACTAACTGAACTGATGAAGTCCACGATTTTCTCAGAGGAAGCCCAGCCCACAGGTATCCCAAAAAGCCCATATGCTTTTTAGCGCAATGGGATGTCTGCTCTACTTACCCTCAGTCCTATCCCCAGAGCCACACTCAGCGACTCCTCTCCGAAGCATCCTCAGACATGGTATTTGTACATGGCAGCCACTTGTGTCTTACGTAGTCCTGCCAGGGATGAAATCAGGAGCACCCCATACTTTCATTACATTTAGGTTGCAAAATCATACTCTAAGCAGGAGGGAAACGCTAGAGCCAAGGCTCCCAGCAGGAGCCGGCTTTCCCAGTTGTGCTGTGCAGTGCAATCCTTGGTGGCATGACCAGGGTCTGCTCCCCTCACCTGGCTGTACTTGTCTTCCCTTATTTGTCTGCCGTTTCAGAGCCCCATGCCTCCAGCCCTTGAGACATTCCTCCTCCTCCCATGTGGACATCATCTGTCAGAAGCCACTTACTTCATATGCTAGTATGCGCAGGAATGGCAGTACATTATCTCACTGGTGCTGGCCAGCTAGAAACCATAACCTTGCTGGCACCAAAACAGAGGTGAACCAAAAATCACACAGGCTGTGTTGCTGCATCACCGCTGTGCTGTGGGCTGGTCGTTGTTTTGCTCTCCTCGCTCATGCCTAGGACTCTGCCAGTGTTGCTTCTTCCCAAGCAGGAAACCCACAGCCGGTGTGGGTGGGGATAGCCAGGACACCAGCGTGCCTTCAAACCTCCCTCCCTCCCTCCCTCCCCAGGGGCTCATTCGTTTTGGGTTTTTTGCTCAGGAAGCACTGACTTGTCATTTCTAACTTTAATTTCACGTCATTTCCCCTTAACATGATTATCCTTCCCTTATGTAATTTATCCCCACAGGTGCTTACAGCACCTCCCTGCTTATTAGCAGCAAGATTAATTAATGAGCTGTTTATCCCTTACCCCAGATTGTTAACCAAGCTATTTAATAAAATCAAACCAGACATCTGGCCTAGCAATACCTGACTGGGCAGCCACCTCTTTTATCAACCTTTGCATTCAGCTGACGGCAAATATCCAGTGCCAGGCACTTAGCAGCCACCTCACCAGTGTCTGCAGGGCAGGCACAGTTTTTCATATTTATTATAATCCTGTAATGACTAAGGCTGCAGTCCAGAAAAATGCTTAAGCTTGTTTTTAACTGCATAGGTGCAGCTAAGTACCCTTAATGGTTGTATGACATGACCATATACTTAAGTGCTTTCTGAACTGCAGCTTTATTGAGATTTCCGTTCTTGTCTTACCACACAGCCTCCCATTTTGCCATCCTTTTTTTCCAGCATGGAAAAAGGGCATTTGCAGGGCGCTCCCCTTACCAGAATTCTCCAAATGCCCCGCGCGAGGTGAGGTGGGTCTGGAGACGTGCCCAGGCTCTCCCTGGCCGGAGCTGCAGGGCTGCCCCTGTACGACTGCAGGCACTGTTGCCCCTACCCCACTCCCAGGGGCTGGGAGATGGCCCCTCCTGGGTCCCAGGCCTGGTGCCAGCGCCTGGCTGCACCCCTCTTCTCCTGGGGCAGACAGGCAGCGGCAGAGTCAGGACAAGGTCCTGCTGCGAGGTTTTGGTTTTTGCAGAGGGTGCTGTGAACCTGCCCTTTGCTTGGGGAATCAGCTGCCTCCCTGGCTCAGCCGGGGATGGCCGTGCAGCCTGGCTTTGGTGCTGTGTGTGGCTGACATTACAGCCCTGCAGAAACAGCCAAGAGCAGTAACCCCCTTTATAATTCCCTTGGCACTGAGCAATATTTGGGAGCTGCCTACTATGCACGCATGAGGCAGACGGGGTCTCCGCACATTGCTGGACTCCTGTGCCCACTTGCACCAGCCCAGGACCCTGCTCATGGCCCCATCTATCAAGCAGCAGCCCCGTGCTCGGAGCTGCACAAGCACAGACGCACAAATCCGTTGTGAGCCACACCGGTGGAGCCAGGGAAAAAGGAGATCCCAGGCTGCTGTGGAGCAGGGGCAGAAGGGAGCAGCATCTTCTCCCCACCTATTGCAAGCCGATCTGCATAYGCCTCTGCTTCATGCTTTAGGTGTCTGCCTGGCAAATGCAAGGGCCAGTCTCCACCCCCAGCAGCCGCAAGCATAGCCTGAATCTGTAAAATGAGAAGCATGGCCAGGGAGCAGAAGAGGAAGGGACGGCAAGGCAAGGCAGCAGCAGCTGGAGCAGTGCTCCGTTGCGCAGGACTGCTGCTGGTGCTGCGGGGSCTGCCAGCCCTGCCCGCCCTGCCTGCACCAGCAGTTGCACAGCTTAATCGCCCTTCCCTCTGCGCCTCCCCCCCAGCCAGGGAAGGTGCTGGTTTCACGTCCAATGAATCCCAGTCATTTCTGAGCTAGCTGCAAAAACGCTCCTCTTCCAACAGCGATGGAAGTACTACAGCCAGGATATTGAAAACAAAGCAAAATAAACGGACCATGCCGAGGAAGCAGCTAGGAGGGGAAAGGAGGGGAAGGCATGACTAAGAGCTGACAGGGAAAGTCCTGGATTTGTTTGCAGGGCATGGACGAGCAGGGAGTGGCGACTGCAGTGATGGTTCGTTGCCACCTGGTTGCATAGGGACAGACTGATTTCCGGAGGCTGCTGGGGTACAGCACAGCAAAATCGCCATCGAGGAGAGAAGAGTGCTGGGCGGAGGCGCAGGATCAGTCCTCACCATGTTCCTGGCCTGCTGGGTGGTGCAGGCCAGGAGCATCACAGTGCCAACCTGTCCCCCCCCAGCAGCCTCCTTTTCTGGCCTTTGGCCTGCAGGCTCTGGGTGCAGCCAGAACTGGTGCTGGCTGACATTGTCACAGCCTCAAAGTTTCTGGAGATAATGAGGGGACTGAATCTTCCAGGATGATCTGCTCAGCAGCTGTTGCTTGCAAATGACAATCTGAAGGGGGAAGATTTATTTTCAGCAAAGAGACTAGACCGGGAAGGTCAAGGTTAGTACTGGTCCACTGGGCTAGCAATAAGGTGTATGGATGACATCTGCAGAAGGGCTACCATAAATAATGATGATGATCATGCTTAAATCTCATGATGCTTTCATCTGCAGCACCTTGGTGGAGAAGAAAAGGGTCATCTGGCCCGTAAAATGGGAAGACTTGAAGTGACTTTCTTCTGGCGACACAGCCTGCCACTGGCTGGGAGAAAGTGTCCTATCCACAAGGCCATGCATTGTGCTTCTTGTAGCACAAGGTGGTCACGCTGGTCCATCCACATGAGCGATGTCTGGCAGGATGGACCACCGTGCACCAAAGAACCACGTCAATCAGCTTGTGAAGAGCATCAGCTTTTCTAGTGCTTTGAGCTCAGCTGGGAGAGGTGGCAAGCACGCAGACCTTGATATTGGCAGGCACTAGCAACCCATCAGCCTAGAAAGCAAGGGTAATGGAAATGCAGCCCTGGTCCTGGGAGAGGAGCTTGTTGTAAATGGGACGGATATGTGAAGAAGTGCTCTGCTTCATGTGCAGGAGTGGAAATAACCTTAGAGAAAGAGATCAATAATGGTGCTGCACATTCCACCTGGCCTGCCTCTGGGTACTGCAATGCCTGTCTCTCACTGCTGGAAATGCATGGTCAGGGTATGTTCTTCCAGAAAAGCATCTGCAGTGCGGTAAAAGCCGCAGGGATCCTTTCCACAGGGAAGATCCAAACTGCTCTGAGACAAGTCTGAGATGCACAAACTGTTCCTGTGCTGAGATGCAGGAGATGACTGCTCAAACTGCCCTCAAGGTAAAAAGGTAACTCCTCATGGTAACCACCGCTGCGACACACTAACTCTGTCCAGTGCCCCCCCGAGATCAGTCTCGACACTCGCACCTTTCCCACTGTACTTCCAAGAGCAGAGAGACATAGGTGTCGGCAGACTCCCTTCAGCGTTTTAGCTTGTTCAATTTTCATGGCAAAGAGGACAGGGCCAGGGAAAAAGCCCCATTCTTACCACATTTCCTTTTAAATAAGGCAGTGCTCTGTATTTCTACAGCGTGCACAAGATCTGAGTTCACGTGCAATGGCAGCCCAGCTGCTCCCACTCAGGATTATTACCAGTATTTGAAGGATTGTAAATTTGAAATGTAAGTTTGCATCTTTGCTATCAGATGCACATCAAATTTCAGGGCTTCATTAACAGCACTGTCTGTAACCTCACACCACTTCTGAAACACTGAACACCTTTTGCACTTCAAAGTCTGCACTTACATCTATGTATCAAAGCATTGGAAGGCTTACTAACATTGCCTTCAAAAACCCCACACCCTAAATGTTTTGACTGCTATGTCATATATGCTCCTTGTTTGGAAGAGTGGTGTTTGAGTTACAAAGTTTTTTTTCTGCTATAGTACATTTTTTACCGCAACTGTCTTTGAATATGGGTGTCTCCATAGCTTTAAAAATTCCAGTACTGGTGCAGAATAAAACAAGCCATATCTCCATCTGATGTAAATAGTGAGTGAGGCAGGTTTTAATGCATCTGTTTATGCCAGTATATTTATAGGTTTTAAAATATGCTCTAGCAGCAGAAAGGATTTGAAAAATTAGGTGCTAACTGCATTTTTTTCCAACGATCAAACCCAGACTAATCCAGCACATCCTTTTAAGATTACTGGCAATTATTCTGTCTTTTTCCTTGAGTGGAGTTCCACTTCCCTAATACTCAGGCTTTGCCAGCAGGTCCTAAACAGTAGGTCGGTATTTTTGTTGTGAGGCATTAAGAAAAGAGTGCAATGTTGCCTCTATATGGGTACTAAACAGGGTGCAACTTTATTTACAGTGTAAAGTGCATCACACAGAAGTCGTTTAAAACACACAACAAGCAGTGACATAAATGACAATACAGTACTGGGTAGGGAGGGGAAAGTCTTCCAGCAAGTACCGAAACATCATCAACAGCACTAATGTAACAGCCTCTAGTTTCAGCTACTCTGTCCGACCAGCACATCTCCTTACAAAACGTGTTGACTGGGTTGATCCTGGGACTCCATGTACTAGTCACCAGTGTGAAGCTGGAGTCCTAAAACCCATTCCGCAGCCCTAAAGTCTCCAACTCTAAGCACTGTCCTCACTAAGCACTGCTGTTCTGTTCTGGAGATCACCAGGGCAGAGTCAGGGCACACACCAGAGAAGCACACTGGAAAAAGGACCAAAACATGAGAGTGACATATAAATAAATATCTGCTTTTCTCACCCATGTACTCTTTTCCTTGAGAAGTTCTGTGTTGCTCACTGCAGCTTGCATTCATATGCTGTTAAGGCAGCAGGGAGGTCACGGAACAAAGTGCCTACAAATGGTGGTGACTATGGGTTGAAATGCAGACATTATTTACTGAACACTAACTTCAGTCAAAGCTGTAAACATCGATGGCTGTGGAGCTGGGAGACAGAAGATTGTTGCTATGTGCTATTAGAGTCCATTAGAAAAAGAAGGTTGTGGGAGCTGAAACRACAACTCTTCAGCTGGTTGCAGCTCCCACCGGGAAGGAATCTACATTCACATTAATTTGATCCCCTAATGACTCCTATTCTTTACCTATCTGTTTTTCTTTTAATTGGCTGAAAGCTCTTACTGGCTCACAACTTCGCTTGTTTCTTTCTTCCCCATTTCTGGTCTTGGGCTAACAGCCATCAGTTATGTGTCAGTATTTACCAGTGCCCTATTACTGTAACTGTGAGCTCATTTTGGTGTCATATCACTTTCGTGTGTCCAAGTTCATGCATTTATAAAAGGAAGGTAAATCTATAAATGGGGGAGGGGTAGGGCTGGTTGTGCACACTCTTAATCTGGAGGGTAATTAAGCAGGAATGCTACAGAAGGTAAAATTTATTTCTCCTTCTTCTTTCCCAGTGCTGACTGCAAGTCACACTTTTCTATTATTACTGGGAAAAATGGAGCTTCTGATCAATGACTTTCAGGTTCTCACTCTAACATCCTCTTTCATAGACCAGAGTTTTTGCTAACTGATGATAATTACCAAACATTTGACCTCAAAAAATGCATGTGATTTCCACCTTGTAATTCCACCACCCTGCTTAACGACAGGTAAATCTTAGCATCTCAATTCATTAGAGCATGACTTAACAATGGCATTCAGGTGTCTGTTACCMTCAGATGCAATGGAGTCAACAGTGTGAGAAAGAGAAATCTGACAGCATGTGTGCTCTCAGTGTTTCTCACTCAGCCGAGCATTTATGCCAGTGTGTGTACTCAAAGAGAGGCCTTTTCCAGTTCTCTGAGGGTTCTGCACAACATAAATACAACCTTTCTGTAAGCAAATAGCAAAGTTTCACCTGTAAACACAACTGGTGCTTTCTCTCTCCATCTTAGGGGCAGCCAAACTGTGGGACCCAAACCCCATCTATCAAAAGCACTCAAGTAGCAGACAGCTGCTAGACATGTATTTAATAATTTACACAGGAAAGGGATGGTGGTTACAGGCAGGTGGTGAGTCCCATGGCAAGTGGGAAGCACAAGTTTCAGTGGTCTGCCTGCTTCCCACTGCTGGATCCTGGATTATCCAGCTTTAGAGCTATACCTGAACTGCCCGTAAGCCAAAAAGCCTCAAAGGCTCTTATTGGTCCATCTTTGAATGACATGATGTTCTCTCATCTCTTTTACATTTTTGACTATTTTACCAATGAATCTCAGGTAAAATTCATGATTAAGTCTTCCATTAAGTCACTCTCCAATGATATTAATGTCACATAATACACACTACAGAATCTTCTTCTTATGCCCACCAGAAACTGTGGTTACAACATRGACTTTATCACATGTACTTCTAATTTACATCAACATGAGTTCAGAAACAGGCCCAATGCAAAGTTTAGYGGCTCAGTTAGCCTTGCCTAACTATTCTTTACTGTTGAGTTGCTGGACAGCAGTATGCTTTGGCAGATGGTAAGCAGAATTGCCACATTCTGTTTAATCACAGTTGGCAGTATACTATGGTTTAAYTAGCTTACTGTATTGTAAGAAATGGGAGGGACTTCACTGTACACAACCACTTCCTCAGTGGACAGTAGGAATCTTTACGTTTTTATGTGTATGTGTGTATGGTGTGTGTGTAGCAGCATATATTTGATAATACTTTTGTAAATGAAAAATACAGAGGATTTCTTTAAAAATGGAAAGGTATAGTAAAAATGTATCACAAAATAAAATACAAAACAAGGGAGCTGGGGGGGAAGGGAAGCAATGGATTTGATTTACAATGCATTAGATTCCAAGCCTTGGTGCCTAGGCTGAAGAAGGATATCTGAATGTAGAACTGCTGCTCTGATGTTAAGAGGGATAGAATCCAGCCTTCCGTTTCCTGCGTAAAAAAAACCAAACAAGATAAAATCAGTGCGGTACTGAACATACCAAACAAGATCAACAGTGAGGCACAAGAGGGTGGTGTCTGAAAGTATACCAGGGGTTGGAGTGCCACAGCTCAAGACGGCATATTGAGAGGGGAAGAGGGTGGGTGTGGAGAATAAGATATATGGCATTTAATGTAAGTCATGACTCATCAGAGAGTGGTCTGGAGCTAATCGTGTCCTGGATGCTGATAAAAGCTGTTGGCCCTTTCAGCTTCCCTTTATAAAGCACACCTAGTTAACCTGCAACAGCGAATCTTTGCTATCATGGCATTTACTCCTGGTCTGCCTATATTATTTTTGAGTCCTCAGAACAGTATCGTACCCCGTAAGGAGCCACCAGCAGCTGAGGCCAAAGTGTAACGAAATACGAAACAGATCTCAGTGCTTGTTTCTGTCCCCTCCCCTCCACCCTCCCAGTTCTGTGTGGGAAACTGCCTCTCAAACAGCTCTTGAAGGGACGAGCTGCTAGACCACAAGCCTGTAGGGCTAATGATCCACCTTCTCTCAGACTTCACAATGCTGCACAGAGCTGTGGACTTGGACAAAAAAAACCCAACCAAACAAGAAGAGTCCAGTTTGGTAACAGCCTGAAACTTTGCTTTGCCTCAGACATACACTCCATAATTTTTGTCTGCTAAATGCACTGGATTTGGGCTTCTCTGCTTCATGTCCTAAATGGAAATACTATCGGACTTTAGATGTGTAGCTTTCASTCTAAAGCTGGATACTGTTTGTTGGCAGTACATTTAAGTTGGTTCACTTAGGCATATATAATCACAGCTGACAAATGAAAACTATTCATTTTGGACAATGTAATTACTCAAACAWGCATCTTTTCTGTAGCTTTAAGATAAACAGTGTATCAGAGAGACAGGGAGGAATGTCTGTCACTACCTGTCCAGAAAGAAGAATAGAAAAAATGTACAATGTCACAGGCTTTGTCTGTATCCCAGAGAAAAATATTAATATTCAGCTGTTATTTATTCAGTTCTCCAGGATAATGACCAAGGTGTTCAGTAGGAGCCTGTGTGAATTGAATTATAAATATTTTTGCTAGCATGTGTTTCATGGCCCTCATTAATATTCCATGCAGGGAGCAGGAGAACTCATGCTGCATGTTTTGTTATTGTATCTGATCCCTGACCACAACAACATCATTACCATTCCACCTGCCTTCCCTCTTTAAGGTTGTAAATGGCTCTTAATGGCAGCATAAAATAAAACAGCTTTCCAAAGAAAAACTGAGTCCTGTTCAGACTGCCCTTGAAGCCAAACTTCACAAGTTAACTTTAAAAAACAAAGCTACAATTAAGACTTGTAAATGCTGCCTCACATGGTGATGAGGCTCACTGATTTGAAAACCTAGTCTGCTATTGGCCCCATTATACATGAATCGGCAAGCTAAAACACAAGCACTGGTAAAACTCCCTAAAAAAGAGCACAGTAAACCAGATCTAAGCCCAGTCCTTGGGGCTTTTGATACAGGGACTGCACTGCCAGGTGATTTGAACTGGGACTTGACTCACAGGCACTGTGTTGTACTCTTTAGATGATTACACCACTCAACACTAGGTGTAAGAAGAGCTATTATTTATATATAACATCTGTTGCATGACCCTAGTCTTGAACCTGTACCCAGCTGAGGTATATACAGTTCAAAATGAACACTTGTACACAGTAGGCCACCCAAATTTCCTGAAGAACATTCTGTATTACATCACAACAAACAGTTCCATTTACACCATTAAAAATAAGGCTAAACCTTGCAGGTTTGCCTGTCTGCTTACGCRTAAATGTACAATTTCCTGCATTTTCTAGAAGTTTGGCAATCATTTTGCAGAGTACTCTCTAAGGTATTTCCAGATTGCCCATAAATCGTGAGCCATCCAATGACCACTGATTTGCAGGATCTAGAGATGCGAGATTAATTGCACATTCTTCAGAGTTCAGTAGGGTGTGATTCAGCCTAGCTATGGGACGGCGCTCAGCAACACTTACCTAGAGCAGTCATGTCCAGTCCACGATGAGGGACAATAGCACCGATTTGGTCGTATGCACTTCCCACCATTTAAGCAAGGCAACTGGCAAACAGCTGCATACAAATACACACACAGAGTTGCATTAATGAGCACATTCACAACAAGCTGATTAAAGAATAGGGCACTGAAAATCCAGCCTGCATTATTCTGTTAAGAACGGACTACTGTCAAAACTACAACATTAAACATCAGCTGTGAGTCTGTTGTAAAAGATGGTTTGCTCTGGAAAGGGCTGCCTTAGAAGCACATCTGTGCTGAATGTGACTTGACCCTCTCTACTACTTTTGCTGTCTGCTGCAGTGGATGAGCTGCATGAAACAGCCAGTGTATTGTTTTATGTTGCCTTAAAAATTCGGTTCTTTATGCCTCAAGTTGAGGCAAAAAATGGAATGCAAGTGGAAGCAGGAGGAGGAACTAGAAGAGCAGAGTCAAGATCAACAGGAGAATAGGCCTTACTTCTAGGAAGAAAACATGGGTGTTCATTTGAAAGGAATGTGACAGCTAACAATAGCCAGGACAAGCAGACACCAGACGTGGTAAAAACATATAGAAAGAGGCAGCATAAACACAGAAAGTTAAAGGTCAGAAAGCTGTTTACAGAGCAACAGCAGGAAAGGAGTAAGACTTCACACGATGGCACCTGTATGGAGACAAGGAAAGGAAGCAGAGAGTGACAGTAAGTTCCTAAAAGACACTGGATAGCCGTAAGCAGTGTGACTAGGTGGTACAGGGCATTTGAATTAGAGAACAAACACTAGCCTGCTTGGTAGGGTTGTGCAGGGCCAGCTTCACCTGCTTTTGTTGACAGCCTAACCCAAGGATATCAAGTACCCAAACAAAAGCCAAAGCTTCAAGTCTTCCTATCAATTTTGAGACTGGACGATAAAGCACCATACAATTTACAGAACAGATTCAGAGACTCACTTAATGAGGTCCTTTCAAACACAGACATTTATATCGCAGGAAAGCTGAAAGACGTGAAGTCTTTTAAGCAGATAATGCTCTATCTAGATGACAGAGCTAAAGATACCAGTGCGGACAAATGCTGGGTAATATTTTTGCAAGGAATATGGATCAGGAAACACTGATTAAAATGGAATTACAGGAAATGGAAATGAGTAATCACAGGAATGCGAAAGGAGATGGAAATACACTACTCCGATTCCTCTGGGCCAAACACGACCAAACAATGGCAGGAGGTTATAGAGATGGACCATCCCTGTGCAATTAAGTGCACCAAGTTTGTCATGCTGAAAATGATTTCATTCTGGAATGAAGCATATGAAYGAAACATCTTTAGTTCTCACTTTATGCACATTATTATTCCTGGGAGACCAGCAGTTAATCCAAATATTTCTCATTTCACTTTTCTCTGTCACGGCAAAAGGTTAAGACCAGTCACTAAAATGAAAAGTGGTTTAATAACTTCATAAGCAGTGGTTATGAGTGTTTATGAATGGGCTTTGGCACAGATGCAGTTGCTCACTAGCATTTTTTCTTCAGCTACCGAAAAGCAAGTCAGCCTGAACAGACTTCAATTGCTGGCCCAAAAGTGAAAAAGCCATCTATCCTCCTCAACCACCTACGCTGTTACAGCTGCAAAGTTTGTGAAATATGAGAGGAAATAATGCATTATGTGCTAGCTAAGGGTCCCTTCAAAAGACAGTAGTTCTGAGTTAAAATGTTCACTCTGGAATTTCAATTTGCGGAAGGATGATTGGATTTGCAGTATATCACACAGCTTATCCCCCAGACTCACTATTCTTATCAGTTGAACAAATAATAATAAATTCATTAACAAAAGCACAAATTCCTCCTCCAGTTCACCCAAGCAGCCACTCCAAAGTCTTGCAGGAAGGCAAAACTGGGCTTTCATGTTAAGGCCCTGTTATTAATCAGTTAAGGTGCACCTGGACAATAAAAATACAGTGAACAAAGTGTAAAGTAATTTTTAAAAATAGTTAACATTTATTAGTGATTGAAATTTAATAATGATTGAAAGACATTTCAGTGATCACTCAATTGCTGTGAGATTTACTGGCTATTTCCATAGGGACAAGCCTTTCAAAAACTGACATTTGTTTAGTCTTGATGTGGAACCATATAACCCAAACTTGGGTTCAAATATTATCCCTAATTGCAAATCAGCTTCATCTGACACAAGCTGAYTTGCCAGGACACAGGTCTGGAGCCTAGAATCGCTCCCGTCACTACCCCTCACTATTTTGGTGTGCTACATGCCTTGGTTAGGTTCAGGTAAGAGATCTAGTAAAATGCAGCACACGTTAAATTCATTCAGAGAACTCAGATGATACCTAATATAAGGTACACATGTACCCATTAAACTCAACCATCCTTAAGCAAATCCTTGCTTTGCTCTGCCCTCTTGCCTAGCTCAGAACTCAGGCGGTAAGTGGGAGTCCGCCACACCAGAGAGCTATGTGGTGAAAAACCTCTGTAGTACGTRCAGCTTGTTTGTGAGTTTAATGGTTACCAGCATGTGCTGAAGATGAAAATGAAATTCTAACTCTTCTTGGAACGGACAGGATAGTTTTATTATTCTCTTTGGAAATCCTCTCTCCCCTGCACTGCTTTTTGCAGACAGCACTCTTGTGAATGCTGTCTGTCCTTTCTGGGAGCAAACTTTTCTGAGGATTTTAAAGACTCATCAGAGACTACTCYGAAAATAGTTTGCAGCTGGGGACAGCAAATCCGCCAGGAGTATTATTGCAAGCCTGGGTTTTCCTGTGAGAAGCTTAGTAGTCCTAGAGAGTCCTTAGTGAACTAGGTAATGATAGTAGAGTCATAAAAAGTGAKAAAAAAATGCAGGTGAAAGGAATTTTACCCATATGGCAGCGCGATCCAGTCCATCCAGGGGGGCAGTCACACTGGTAAGGGGCCACACAGCGACCTCCATTGAGACACGGCAGAATGCATATTGCTAAGGAGCGGAGAACAGAACCAATGAAAAGAGTTATCTCCCATGAAAGCAAAGAATAAAGTGTTCAAGAAAAGAACTTATGTTTAATTAGAAACTCCACTRCCCCTGAAGTGTTTGCATACAGCATCAGCAGAGTAGGACCTACCCACAAGGCACGAGCAGCAAATATGACTGACATGGCAGCCAGAAATGAGAAGGAATGATGACAAACAAATAAACAGACTGGAGCAACTGCTAGACTCCTTCAGATGCCTGTAGGCTCTGTGCTCACTGGAAATGAGCAGGCCCGTTTACTTGTTTCTCAAGTGTAATATCCATAGACATTGCCCACTTCTGTGACGGTGGCTAACAGAATCAGTTCATGCTTTAATTACAAACAACTGGACTGTTTGTGGATTCCCTGGGGTCCCACAATGTAACATCCAAAACAAGTTAATCTATGCACTGCCCATAGAAAAGCACTTGGTCTGAGCCAGTGAAAACTATGCTGAGACAGGTGACACCACAAGCCCCCCATGGAAAGACAGCTTTGATACAAGGCATTTTGGGTGCAACAGGTTGACTGTGGCTGGAAGCTTTGGGGAAGAAACAAGCAGATACCAAGCAGCTGATGGCCTCTGGACTGAGCACCAATCAACCTATACKGCTTCTGTGAGCAGATCCGCAAAACTGTCCTATGTGCACACTGTTCATGACTTAAGTACCTTCACAAAACTACCATCTCCATTACCCTAACTGAATTAAGTACTTGTGTGAACATGCTCTAATAAGAGCAAGAGTTGAGTTGGGTCTCAAATTTAGACCCTTGAGTGGCTCTTCCAGTGGAGTTTTATACTGGGAGGGTGGATGGGGGCTGCAGAGGACTGATGCAGAGGTTCTTCCTCTTCTACTGCACAGCAGAGGTCAAGCTGAGCAGGTGCAATCAGCCTCAGATAAGAAAAGAACAGTGAACCTCCATGGAGCTCGCAGGAGTAACCCGTATCACCAAGAATTACTGGTCTATATCACTAAACTAGTAGTGGCTCTGCATGTTTTTTAGAGTAGTCAGGCCTCTCTAAAGAAGATGAATCTATCTTGTTATCTGTGAAATGTACTGTGAACTACAAGGTGACTGAATTCTGTCAGAGCTCTGTGGCCTCACCTGCGGCCTGATCCTGACAGATCAGTGCTCAATGCTAGCACTCAAAAATCCCTTTGACTTCCAGAACAGGCCTTGAACTCCAAAGACTAAACCTATCTTTTCTGTTCACTGGTGCACCTTGCTTGACAAGCAATGCTGCAAAATTGAGGTGGCACTAACCAATTGTGGGAATCCTTTTCCCCTCTCCTCACTACCTATGCCAAAGTAAAGAAAAAGAAAAAAAAAAGAGAGCTAGTGCCTGTATCTGCATGCAGTGTGATCTGGCCAGTCAGCTGCCTGTTCATTTTCCTCACACAGGAAAACAGGGTCTGAATTGGGAAGACAGATCAAAACAACTGAGGGCATAAAATTTGTCCTCTGGCCCTGAAGAATGCATTAAATATCATTACTAATGGTAAGGTAAAAAAATCAATTGTGGCATACCAAACACAATTCTGCCAGACATAGGGCTCAGTCCTCTTCTGCTGAAACTGTGAAACATGCAGGGCTGAGTTTGCATGTCTGGCTATGGTGGTACTAACAGACATAGGGACAGCAAAAGAGGGGCTGTGAATGCACCACATAGCCAGAGTTTCTGTAAATGCAGAAGGACAAAACTTGCCGAACCTCTTCTCATTCTGTATCTACAGCTAATTTGTGCCTTGTGAAACTGACACTGCCACAGAGAAGACTTGAAAGCTGCAGAGGCAGATTCAGAGGACCATTTTAAGATGAGATACATCTACCTAGCAAAATGCTTGAACCACATTCCTCTCCATGAGCTACAGGAGGAGGTGCCACATCTTTTTGTAGGTCTCCATGTATATTCAGAGCTGGGGACAGTGACGCCACCTCAGCTGCAGGTGTTCTTGGACACGCTAAAGCTTTACGTCAGGGACACACTGAGTACCAAATACAGTAAGGGTACTTTCCTTTTCTATCCACACCGACCCATGCCTAACTATGTGTACGTTAATAAGGCTTCTCGTGCAGCAGCTACACCAGCATGAAAGGGCTACCCCTCCCAAATTCCTCGTGCTAAGATCATCAAGAAGAAAATGAGAAACATGGCACAAACTGGCATCCCCAATGCCGCCCAGGGAATCTCTGACAGACCCAAGAGTCAGATTTGGCTCTTTTCAACCAGAACAGATCCAGTTCTCTAACTATTCAGAGATGCAGGCCAGGAAAAGCCAGCCCAGAATTTGTGGGGTACAGGTACACAGGTCAGGAAGGACAGCATGGAAGAGGTGACACAGTTGTATTGTTTGAACATGAATTGATCAGGTTCATAATCACAGACTGATAAAAAAGGAAGCCAAGAAACAAATGCAGCCAAATGTTCTAACCCCCGTCCTTCCCCCAAAACTATCATGTATTGCTATTAGAAACAGACTTTGGAGAACTGAAGCAGGCTGTTCTTCAACCATAGAGAAAGAGCACCCACAAACGAAATTGCATCAATTAAAAAAGTGCTTGTTTTGGTTTGGAGATGTCAGGGGATGGTCATTTCTCTAGAAACCAGCAATCAATTGGTCCTTTTTGTTCTCTCTAATCCATCAAGCACAATAAAGTAATGATTTTTATGTTTTTGACTCTTATGCCTTTAGTTTTCCCACCCGGTTCACTGCAGTAAATTCACTTGTCTTACCTACAACATCCTTACAATTACACTCAGGAATGATATACATACGCTCTTCACAGAGACGACCCATCCAGCCATCCGGACATGAGCAGGCATTTGGTCGCTCACAGATGCCACCATTCTGACACGGGAACCGACAGACAGCTGAAAACAATACAATTTCATCACAAACTCAGGACGTTGATTAGAAGCTTAGTAATTCAGCATCTTGCACAGATCTTTGCAGTTGTAAAGTTTAGAGTAGAACAAACAAATGTAGTGAAGTTCAGAAACATTTCACTTTGATTTCAAAGGCTACATCGTTTTATGGCTCTGTGTGTCTGATTAGGTACTGTGAGCAAGAGTYTGGGAACCGTTAAGACAATCAAAAATTGTCCACAGCAAGAATGAAAACTTACAAGTTTTTATCATAGTTAGGTAAATTATTTGGACAATGTTTGAAGCTTTATCTGCTTTTCCCCACTCATTTTTGTGAAACAAAATAAAAAACCCACCCCAAACAAAAACTATTACTCCCCTTTTTTTTCCTCTTCTAAATTAACCCTAAAATAAAATCAAGCTTTCTTCTAACCCGAGTATGAAACACCAAGATAATGTCATCTAGCATAATATACGGTTTGTCAAAAGTAAGACTAAACACTGTGGTAGAACAAGCAATTTTTATTGCACTATCATCCAGAATAATGAGGAGTGACCAACAAGGGTGCAGCAGTGGCACAGTGAAGTGTTTACCTGTGGAACCCAAAGTGTGATTAAAAACCTCACTTAGCATTCACGTTGACTGGTACTCCTTGGCTCGCACACCTATTAATAAGCCCCTGATCACAAAAGTGAGGAATTTTACGTGGACTCTATCATGCTAGCCCCATACGTTGCCTGGACTGGACAGGCTTTGGACTTCATCATTGTTTCTATGACATTGCACTGTATCTTGGCTAATACATCCAGGGAAACCAGGACTACTTTACAAAATTGGGTGGCAAGCTACGTACAAACATGTTAGACTTAAAGATCATTGGAGGAAGTACAATCCTTGTCATGTTGGTGTACATACTATATACAGAAGATCAAAAATTGTGGCTTCAAGACGATACTACAGAACAAATAAGTAATCAGACTAACTTCCAATTAGTGGTAGTTATGAACACAGAGTAACCTCAGGAAACTCAGTCTGAACTGTTAATTGCATCCTATCTTTAATTAGTTACTAGGTGAGCAAAATATGAGTTTAGGCTTTGAGTGTTTCAGATCTTGTTCAATGTTAGTATTAAATACAAACAGTGGTTTAGCACACTGGAACACTATTCAGACCTGAGCTCCACACTGGAAAGAATGAAAATCTTCCCCTGATACAGCCAAATTTGAGTCACTCTCGCAGCTAAGCCATGCCAAGCTGCAAGCTACAGCTTGGAGTCTGTTGAAATCAGTCCAAAGCTTTTGCCATTTTATTTTTCAATCTCAAGAGCCTCCCCATCAAACGTCGGCTGATAATGAGAATGGGATGGGACCTTAGGCCCTGGCAGGTTCACAGAAGTTGCAATATTTTAACACGTATTTTGAACAATTTTTGTTGTAAAGATATCTATGACTATGCAGACAGCTTGTCTCTGGGTGTTGACTAAAGCAAAATAGTGTTTTTGTGCAATTTCCTTTGTGCAATGAAAAATTATGAAAGTTGAATCAAAAACCATTTAAAGCTTTGTGTGATTCACACCACTTTAACAATATCCCATGAATGTATAATGGGATGGGAGGTAAAAGGTTTGTATATGAATGATATCCCAGATTAAATTCAAAGCCCTTGAATAATGGTCTCTGAAATGTATTTTCTCTCTCCCTGTCAACAGAGAAGATGTGGATATTTCATGAGTTACAGAAATTTATTTGGATGGCAACTCTATGTCGCTCAATGATTCAGGATCTCAGGCAGAGATAGGTTTTCCTGGATTTCTGCCCAGGCCCTGGTTGTGAAACTGAATGAGTAAGACAGTATCATCCTTAGGTGTGCACTTGTTATACACCAATTCAGGCAGGCAGAAACTCTGTGTCTGTAGCTGTGGGGATTATTCTTCACTTGACAGACAAGACTAGCAAAAGGCTTGGGGCGGGAAGTTAAGCTGGGATCTCATTCTCTTTTTTTGCTACTGTGAAAGCAAGCAGGGCAAATGCAGTCCTGATGTGCTGAGGAGAGAATGGGAACCATTAACTGTGACTTCAGTTACTGGTAGCAGATCTCACATCCACGGTATCAATCTTGATCTTTGAGATCCCCTTGTAAATCCATGCCTGAGAGTTATCTCCACAGGACACAAGAGCATTACACTGCTGCAAGACAAACATGGGTAAGAAGGGGACAAAATAATTTCTGGTATCTGTTCTCAGCTTTGCCAAAAAGCTTTCCTGTGGTTGCAGGTGAACAACTTACTCCATGCCTCAGCTGCCCTCTCATAATGCTCGTTTGCTGACAGGATACAAACTTACTGGTCAGCATCTCCACACTGACCACTACCAGTCAGCAAGATGGGGGCAGAGGGCAAACAGACAACACAGATTTTAGAGCATTTCAGAGAGAAAAAATTGGAGTCAGACAAGCTCTGTGCATCTGTGCAGCCTGTCAAGTCCTGCAGGTGTTTATGATCAGCAGATCCAGGCTAATACTTCTCACCCCTGAAACTCAGATCAGAATCTGGCCTGCAACCTCCAACCAGCAGTGATTCAGGCAAGTGCAGCTGTGGTGAGAGCTCTCCCAAAGAAGCTAAGGAAGTCTACTTTTTAATTATAATATTTATGTTAACTAACCTGTTCAACTGGGCCAGAATGTTTCAAGCAGGCTTAGGACACATTAATAGTCAACTCACAGAGCCAAAACCAAGAAATGCAGCATGAGTCATTACAAAGAGCGCTTTCATGTCACTTCTGATGTAGACCACAAAGGCTTGTGTCCTGTAGGCCTTTTGTTAGGCAAATCCCTCAAATGAATTGTAAAGCAGTTTTGAAAGATTATTTTGACATGTGTCATGAAAACACAGGTCAGTCCTCTCAGCAACATCTTTGGTCCTTTTTAGTTCCCCTTTTAGGTGAAAAGAGGGGGGGAAATTGTTATTCCTCTCCCTTAATACACCAAAAGGCAGGTTATTCTGCTTTGTTTTCCTGCACTACACCCTGATCATCTGTCCACCTCATCACTTCGTTTTTTGAAGTAATTTTCCCTAATACTTATTCCTCTGAACAGTCCCAGTAGACTCCATGGTGTTGCAAACAGGACACATGTTTGACAGTGCTTTGCAGATCAGCCCATCCAGGTTGCTAGTAACCAGGGGCAAGAACCTCTCTTAGCAGAAAACTACAGCCCTTGGCATAAAGTAGGGTTCTGTGTAACCAATAAATATTAAATAAGAATAAAAAGTAAAGCTAGCCATATTAAAGGGGCAGTTGAAGAATCTGAAGTGTTACAATCTGAAGAGGTAATATCCAAACAATTTTGCTAATGAATTCTAGCTTAGGTAGAGTAGCTATTATGCAGAGATCCCTTGAATTCTGTAGCCACCACAGTTTAGAAAGAAATGATGAGATACTTGGCAAACTTTTCAGAAAGGGCTCAGTGCTTTTGGAGTGTAAATTTCTAACAGGACTGTTGGATACCTCTTGATACCTGAAGTAACTCACGTGCTTTTACTGTAAATCTTCTCTGCTTGGCTACTCGACAGGTGATTCTTCATGGCAATGGCAAGCCATGGTCACATAACCAGGAAAAACCTGTTTTTCAGGAGCAGCTTCTCTGTTCCTGAAATGTTCAGGAGTTACAAGCCCACTTCTTTGGCTCTGGGTCTCCTCTAAACGATCTACTGATCCATGATTTTTAGGCAAGGCAATTATACCTATCAGATACAGAATTTTAACAGAGTGCCTGCTTTCAAGGAGTAGGGCAACTCAGCTTTTCTAGGTCTTAACATTCACAATATTTTGCTGTCAAAATCCATATAAAAAAACTGACGAGGGGACTCTGATTAGTCAGGCTTAGCACAGTATTGAATCCCCCATCTCCAAAGGGCTTCTGACTTAAACAGAAAATTGCCAAGGAGGGAGAAAGTATCGTTGCTTCTATTTTTGACACGGGGAGCTGAGACGTGCAAGAGGAGAGGCAGGCCCGACAACTTCGATGATGGCTCTCATGTTCCCAGATGAGCGTTCTGGCTTTTTTGCTTTTAATACTCACATTTTTAAACAAAATACCTAAGGCTCAGTTTGCAGTATGGCTGCTGTTACACCATCTGAGATAAGACTTCAGGGCTCAGCTAACTCACTGCTCTATAGCTACCCAGCAGCAGAGAGCTAGTCAAGCTTCTGATATGGAAATGGCAGATGTCAAGGTCTCTTGCATCAAAGCCCTGTCACCCTGGAATCCTTTTGCTATGCCTCATCCTTGGTTTTAAGTTAGTGTTTGAAGATGCTTATATCAGTTTTTAACTGTTTAGTTTATCACTTGTTCTATGTTTTGTGTTGGCTTCCCTCAAAACTTTTTATTTCTTTGAATCTTCTGTGTGGAAGAGTTAATTCTGTAATTTAAACAAGTACATTTTTTAGCTCAACAAACCAAAAAGTGACATTTTCCTGCTGGTATGCCAAGGGTGGAAAGGCTAGACTTTGCCTTTGGTATTTTGTTAAAACCATGAATTTTCTGCACTACTTGGTGTGTATTATTTAGTGAGCTGCATCAACCTATCCTTAACTATTTTATTGCAAAACAATTTTCAGGAGCTGCCAAGCTCTAAACACAGTGAGAGACTAAGCACCCATTGGATCTCTCACTTTTGTTTTCTGTAGTGCTTGATCTTTGCTGTTGGCAGTGATTATCTGAAACAGCTCAGCATGTCCGAAAGATGACTGGTTCTGTGAGGAAAGAGGATCTTAGGTGTGGGATACAACATTGTAGCAAAAGAAACTGTAAGATTAGCAAGGACTAAAGAGAAAAATTGTGGAAGCCCTCTCTTTCACTTGGAAATAAAGCAACACCCTGCACTTTAAATGCCCTGGGTGAAACCATGACTGCACTGAAATGACCAAAAATTTCACTGTCATTTTTATTGCAGCTAGGATGACACCTCTGTGCTTATGGCAAGTTAAAATATGCTTCTGTTCATAAAAAAGACTTACCTTTGCAGGTAGGTGGTGTTGTCCATGTCCCATTTTCTAAGCAAATGCTCCGCAGGGGCCCCTCCAGCATGTACCCACTGTAGCATGAATAGGTGATCATGTCTCCATACTGATAGAAGCTACCACGAATCAGAGCATTCTCTGTGTGAGCTGGGGGGCCGCAAGATATCTCTAAACAAAAGAAATCACCCAGAGGCTGGTGAGCTGCAATGCCCACATGACACAGTTTCTAACCCTGGACACAGCGCTTTGCACAAAGGACCTGGGAGGTGCCAGAGTGACAACTCTGATGGGAAACCAGTAAGCAGGACTTCTTCATGGTCTGTGCACTCACAAGGAGAACCTGTATGTACACCCAGTGAGCAGGGAGATGGCCAGGAACAGCAGTTTTAGGCAATGTAACAATGGCTATATCCACCACATAGACCAGAAACTTTCAGATGGTCCCAGGATATACATGAGACTGGGTTTGTAGAGTGAGGTGATGTCATTGTCTGAACTAAACAATATTGCTTGCAAGAAGCCAAAAAGCTTTCAGACATGCCTGCAAAAGGACACTATGCCTTCAGTCAAGTGTTAATAAATAGAATAAAAGGCAGCACCTCCCCCTACAACCCTCATCCCATCACCCATAATCCCACAGGAATCATTCTCAGGATATTAAGGATATCCAACAACCAATCCCAGCTCCAGTGCTTGCAAAAGGTAAATTGAGAAGAAAATTACAGCAGGGCCTAATAGGATGAATGCTCTTGGGGCATCAACCCACATAGACATATTCTGGATCCTTTTAAAGAAACAACTGTTAGAAAGAAAGAAGAAATAGCCCTTCTGTAGAGCTGCTTAGGTCACCTTTATGTGCCTGGATCTCTCGGAGTGACCCACCTCTCTAAATGGCAATAGCAGACAAAAGCTCTCTTCTTCCAGAGTAACTGCATCTAGGTGGAGAGCTCTGCTGACATGTCTGTGCTGTCACACTCCTGTGTGATACAGCTGTGGTCACCAGCCCTCTGGAAAGTACCAAGCCCCTGCGGAACTGTACCTCATGTACTTACTTTCACACTTAGCTGTTGCTGGAGTCCAGGTCTCATCAGCATTACAGGTGATCACAGACTGCCCTTTCAGCTGGTAGCCTTCTCTGCACCTGATGGATATGTTCTGACCAACATAAAAATCCACCTCGGACAGAAGGGCATTCTCTGGGATTATGAAAGGCACAGGACAAGGATTTGCTATTCAAAGAAAGCATGTGAGGGAAAAGGAGAAGGGAGGAAAAAGGGATGGAAGAAAGGAAGAGAATACCTTAGAATAGTTTCTGCAAATTTCAAAATCAAATCATATGAAAAGCAATAGAAATGGATGCTGCACACAAGCCCAATTTGTAATTTGATGTAAAGTTATGAGATTTGGGTTATAAAATGAATAGTAATAATAGTAAAATAGTAATAATAGTAAAAGGTTTGATTCTCTGCTGTCACATGGCTTGCTATCGTACTCTACCGACGCCAGAAGAAGGGTTTAAGTGGGAAATATCCTACTTGTTACATAACATTACTATAAAAAAGAACCAGACCTATCCTACTTCTTGTTCTGAGGGGCTGGACCAATAAGGAGCAGTAAAAATCCAGGTGTTGGAGCAGAGACTTACAATAACATTCATTAGAATTTAGAACTTCTCTGATAATCTTATTTATTGCTGGCTGTAAGCTTGCTGAGCTATTTTTGCATGGTCTATTGATCTCATAATGAATGTAGAAAAGGTTGGACTCTAGATACAACAGAGATTGATGCCAGATTCCTGAAACTAAAATCCTATGAGTCCTTTGTAACACAAAAATTAAATATTTCAATTAACTACCCTAAGACTACAGTAGATCTTAAAATAAGTTACAGACACATACAGCAACAAGGAAAGCTGTGTGTGCACAGGGCACATGTGCATAAGGTGTTATTTCACAGAATCACAGAATAATTTATTCAGCCATTAAGTCCAACCTCCTTCTCAAAGCAGGGCCAACTAGGTCAGAGATTGCTCTTGGACTTGACCAGCTGAAATCTGAGTATCTGCAAGGATGGAGATTTCATGTCCTCCCTGGGTCCCTGTTCCTGTGTTTGACTGCTATGACTGTGAAAACTTTCTTCAAATACTTAATTGGAATTTCCTTTGTTGCAGCTTGTGTCCATTGCCTCTCATCCTATCACTGTGCACCTCTGAGAAGAGTCTGGCTCTTTTTAATTTACAGCCTCCCAATAGTCAATTGTAGACAGCAATAAAGTCTCCCTTTTGCCTTCTCCTCCAAACTTTTCTCTCACCTGTTCCTCATATATCAAGTGGTTGACTACAATTGATGCCATTTAATGTCAGTTTTCCAGCTAAAGGGAGCTATGCAGAACAGAGCTCATTCTTTTACTGTCGCAAAAATACACTCAGACAAGTTAATGCTTTAACATGTCTCAGTAACTGCTCCTTTTGTTCCTCTGTAAAAATGGGATGTACACCAACAAATCTCCCGATGTAGGCCAAACCAATCTTTTAAACTACAACTGACAAATTCTGCTCATGGCCACTCCAGAAGAAAATTACAGTACATTTCCACAAAGATCTGCAGAAGTTGCTCTCCTTTACTGTCAGTTTAAATGAAGAGCAGGCTAGCCTTTAGTGATTACAAATTGAGACCACTTTTTCATTATAAAGCAAACACACACGTTTACAGAGAGGCAAGGGATTACTCCATCTTCCATCTCTTGTGCACTCTGACACAGGTTCCCCTTCCAAGCTGTATCCCCTCTCGCAGAAATATGCTATTGTACTGCCAGCTGTATTGTTTTCATAAATCGCCTTCCCATTCAGCAAGGAAACTGGAACTTTGCATCTGGTCTCTGCAAAGGAAAAGGTCTCATTAATTCGGCTTGATATTAGACCTAGACTTCCAACAATTCCTGAATTACTCATACAATGTTTAAAGCAGCAGCCACAGACTAATAAATCATGAAGAGCATTGAGGGAGAGTTCAGTAGCCCTGGGAAGGAAATGTAGCCAAGCTAGGGAAGGAGCTCCTCCCAGTGATGGAGAAAAGCCACAGCCACATGTTTTTCAGGTCAGCAAAATGTGGCAGTGATGGGGAGGAGAGGACAGATTTATGACTTCATACTGGGGTCAGTGGGACAGAACATGGAAATGGTTTGTTCTTGCCACTGAGAGAGACCCCAGAAACTTGCAGCCCTTTGTGCCTTCCTTTTCACCTGACAAGAAATACCAAAGGAGATGCAGGATGGGTTTGGTACAAGATGCTGACGCTTATATTACTAATTGCTCCCCTCAAGATTCTCATCTGTGTTTCCGAAGCCAGCAGGCAGACAGTTCAAGCTGGGTTACCACTGCTACACAAGAGACTCTGTTCTGCATCCCATTTTCCATTTGACTTTCCTAGGTGGTCTGTGTAATGGGATGACTAAAGGTTAAACTATCAGACAGACACAAGGCCGTCAGGCAAGAGAGGAGTTGGTGAAGTGGCTGTGCTCAACCTTGTTCAAGATGGTCTTCTTGACATCTGTTCAGCACTGCTACTGTGTGACTTCTCTTAGGTGCCTGGCTAGGTACTACATACCTCCTCTCTGATGGATGTCTCCTACCAACTTTCCAGGTTGCTACTGTAAGTTCTGCAAGGCATTAGCACACTGTAGTGCACAGTGATCTGTGCATTGTGTGGTTGCCCAACACTGCATCTGATGGCCCCTAGCCCTCATGCAATTCTTATGGCTCTGGTGACAGGAACCTAAAACCTGCCTTGAGTGGGAGATCATTATCTGTCTTACTTTGGTGAAGCTGTCACAGCGTGCTGGTCTCCTCTGAATCTGTGTGTGCAGCTGAGTGTGGAGACATCAACATGTCAGGTCCATGTAAGAATGCCAGAAGCAAGTACGAAAAGCAAGCAGGATGCTGGGTCTAGAGTCTAGCTTGGGAGACCTGAGGTATATGCAGCAGGGAAAAGAACAGCCTGAAAGGAAGTGCGATGGGCAAGAAATGAACTGGTGTGTTTCTGAGAGGAAAGGAGAAGTGTGAAGCCCAGACTTTGTATTTTCATGGCAAAGAGGCCAGGAATGGAGAACATACTTAAAAGTTAATGATACTGCAATTTAGTAAGCTTCTATATGCTTTACATTTTGAACAGAATACTGGCTATCTGTTAAAACTTTGTTCTCTTTCTGTGTTGACAGCCTTGTTTCCACCCACTACTGCCCACTCCATATGACACAGTTCTTGCTCGGCACTCGTTCTGCTTTGTGGCATGAGAAACACAACCTACTGAGGAAGCACCTGAAAGCAGTGATTTGCAAAATGGTACACATCATGCATTCACGGTGTTTGTTCATATGAGGAGCGTGGAGGTTAAAGGCTGAGCTGTTGAGACTGTCCTTGGGGCCCAAAGTTCAGAAAAAGAATATGAACTTAATAATTGACTACAGAAGGCCACTGGGAGAAAAGTCACTTGTCCTTGTACTCCGTCACCTTTTGTTAGTGGTTTGATTTCCTGAGATGGCAAGTAACCTCATCTCTCATTAAGCTTGTTAAACTGCAGATTAAAACCTTAGGAAAAATGATGTCTAAGCTCTTTCTGGCTTGGTAACAGGCAATGCTCCTTGTGACACATTTCATTTTTCAGGCACTGTTTTTAATGCACATTACAGAATCGTTTCCCGAAAGCAGCTCAATCCCTGGATCATATGATATGCATGCATAAGGGAGGAGCTGTTGTTTATCCCAGATCTCAATGTGCCAGGTCATGAAATGAAACAGTTACCTTCACACAACGGCAAGGGTTTACTCCAGCTCCCATTGGCAAGACATGTGATATTCTGGGGCCCAACAAGATGGTATCCAGAGTTGCACACAAAGGTTACGTTACTTCTGTATGTGCTTCCCGTAGAAATGGCCTCTGCTTTTTCTATTGAGGGATGCAGCCCACAAGTAATTCCTAGGAGAGGAGAAAACTTCTTGTTTTTATACAGACAACGAAGGCCATTCTGTCTATCTGTTACACACTGTCTGACAGCTCTGTTGACACACCGGATTAATAGAAAGATGGGAAGAAAGAAGCTGTGAAGTATTATATGGAGAAGGGGTTATACAATCCCTTGACTGCCCTCTCTCCTGGGGTTCAGGCTGCGGACACCTGAGAGAGAATGTGCCCAAATGTATCTGATGGTGTTGTAAGCGATGAGGTGTGTCCAATCAGAGTGATTCAGAATATTTCTTCTGAGCAGGCCAGAGGCTGCATTTGCAGTCTCCTTTGCTCCCTGTACAGTGGAAGCTGATCTCAAGAAGTCCCCAAGAAAGACAGTAGTTAAGGATCTTGCTCCCTCTCCCACACTTACTGTGGAGACCAGGCAAATTGGTCAAAGCAGAGAGAGAAGAATGCAAGGGCTAGGACTATGACATCACCATGAGAAGATGGGAAATGATTTATTGGTAAAGACTATAAAGTCTTGGCATTTTATTTATAAGCTGCATGAAGTAAGTCATAAATCCTTCTTTCCATGCCTCCACGATTAATCACCTTCTGCTGCACAGAGAGCCAAGATTTGACCCTAGGGAGCAGAGTCTTCATCTCCCGACATACAGAGTGGCCAAGATATATTAGCCTTGGCATGGCAGAGACGAACCATCCCAGCACATGATGTCCAAGGCCCTGCACACTACAGTGCAAGGCAAATCAAATACAGCAGGCCACACTCCTCCCCTACTGAGCACGACTTTTATGCTTGTGCCATTTTAATGTGCCAAAAGGAGCTCCCTTCACATCAGAGAGGAACGGCCAATGAGAACTTCTCTGCTGGCTCTTCCTCTGGCTCCTCTTGTTACAGCCCTCCATCTGGAGGGAGAGACTGGGAGGAAGCCAGCAAAGGCACTCTCTCAGTTTGTGCCTGGGCTCTCCTGGAAAACTGCCACCATGTTGCTTTGCTCRCTACTTACGCGTGCATGAAGGGGCGGAGGGGCTCCACTTTTTGTCAACGTGGCAAATCCTTCGGCTTGGTCCCTGTAGCTCAAAGCCAGGGCCACAGCTGTAATAAACCTCACTGCCAAACAGGAACTCCTCTCCCCGAACAGATCCATTTTCTATCATGTCCGGGGGTCCACATGATACTCCTATAACATAAGGAATATGTTCCAGTCAGACATAATGCATATAGCTTGTCCTGTTCACAGCTCCTCCACAGGTTTTACTCTGAGAAACAGGGAAAGAACACAGCGTTTATCTGGGCATTCCCAGATATTTGCTCCTGAGTAGCAGAACAATATTATGGTTGGTGCTTCTAGTTCCTGCTAAAAGACAAAATCTATTATGGCTGTGCTGGCAGGAAGCCTCGGGAAATTCCATTGTTGCCACTTAAAGCCAACAGCTGCAGTCCACGTAAGTATTTATGTAGACAACTCCTATTTCGGCACTTCAGTCAGTGGGCATCAGACATCTCACAGAAATGAAGTGCCTTTGAGAATGAGTATCCATAGAGTTACCTTTGAGGATGCAAAGTATCTGCAACTCCTGGCAATTAACATGTTCAGAGGTCCTCAGTAACCCCAGAAATCATGACCTCAGGTGTCAAAACTATTTAAACTTGGAAGCTGTCTGCACAGATTTCTTAGAGATACAGGAGCAAGGCAGAAAGGTGTAGTGATTTCCTTCATGCTATTACTTGCACACACCAGCAATTCTGCAACTCTTCCAGGCTGTTATCAGTGGTACTTACAAAAAATGTTTAGGCAAATGCAGACAGTATGAGTTATATATAGTAAAATGAGCATTAGTGTTTTCTGTTGTGTAAAATCACCCTTGACCAACATTAAGTGATAAACTCAGGTGGAACGTACTTCTGCACACCGGCACTGTGCCACTCCAAAGCTTGTCTTCTTGGCAAGTCCGCTCTCCATCACCCTGTGAAACAAAAGAAAATGCTCAAAGCACAGCTTTACTTAGTCAACTCTCTTCTTGCATCAACTCTAGTATCCAGCAAGGCCAGGACGTTTTCCCTCCATGTGCAACCCACATAAAGAGACAGTTAAGTGCTACAGTCCAAGCCTACTAGCAGAGTGTAGGCTAGAACTCCCTCCTGCAAAGTGATGGGTATTGTTTATAAACCAAAAGTTTGTGCGGCCAGTTAGTCAGTTACCTTGTCCTTCTCCCTGGAGTATCATCTTTCTTGCCAGTTTTACCATTCTTGTTCCCAGGAATGTGTTATGATGACAAATTTTCTCCTTCCAGGACTCAGTTACAGAAAATCTAACCAGCATTTTTTTCAACAACAGTACAAGCTTTTTTTTATAAATTAACGTACTGATTTTGACCACATCCCAAACACTTATTCGTTAAATTTGCTTATAAATAATGTAATTTCTTTTTTACGTACAGGCTTTATAGCCAGTCTAATAGCCCAGGATTTACTTCTTATTTTATTCCAAGACATGGAAAACAACACCTAAATTTGTGCCTTGATGTACTTTCATTACAAAGCAAACCCATTGACAAGGGTAGCTGTTTGACATGAGTCTTGTATGGCATCACACCCAACGGACTTTGCTTCCCAAAGGAAAAAAAGCAGGACTTTTCTTCAACAGCAAGGAAATAGACTGATGCCAGGTGGGGAAGCTGGAATACAAAGCCTGGAAGGACTTCTTACTGTATGCAAGCACTGGCTTAGTACCTCCAAAAATTACTTGAAACAGCAATTCTACCTATCTGTCTAAATACCAACCCACCCCTCCATCCCCAGT
Organism: Oceanodroma leucorhoa; assembly: GCA_030449065.1. Taxonomy (NCBI): domain Eukaryota; kingdom Metazoa; phylum Chordata; class Aves; order Procellariiformes; genus Oceanodroma; species Oceanodroma leucorhoa. The sequence continues at coordinate 2,238,918 of JASVER010000100.1, forward strand.
GATATTACATATGTGGCAACGTAATGCAAATTAAATTTATTGTTACCTAAGCATTCTCTAAACTCTCCTTATTTTTATACTGAGTGACTGAGTGAACTCACTCCTGACTGGGTGAATTCACATGCATGAAGTTCTTAATTTATTATTGTGTATCGACAGTACAAAGGAAGCACAACCCTGCATTCTGCTTAATACTCACAAAACACAGCGTTAAGAGCCAGCCTCTGTCCTGGAGATACCGCACGCCTCTGGTCATGACTGTGCCCTACTCTGCCATCATCTGGGGAAGGTGGAGGCCATGCTGTGCCTCAGCAACATACTTTCATTTCTGAATTCACTGCAGCTTTTGAAAACACACCTGAGGCAGCTCTGAATTGGCTAGCCTGAGTCCTGATAACAGGACAGCAGTGCTGCTCCAGAGCTCAAGTGGGCATAAGAGCCCAATGCTCATAATAAAAACAATGGACAGGAAAGAACTTTTGTTCCCTTCTCCATCAGGGAATAAAGCTGCCATTGAACAAACTGGAATCCCTTTGCCTTCCAAAAAGAAGAGATATCACTTTCATACCATCTAGCAATGTCATAGAACTGAGGGCAGTGAAGTTTATCAGGAGCTTTGAGTCTGAAAGGCACAATGCAGCAGACATAATGCTTGGGACATTACGAAATCGAGGGAAGAACGCAATCTAACTCTGGCGAGAGAACCAGTTCAAGAGAGCAATACTTGAGAAATTAACTCTTCTATGATTTATGGTCACAAGCATATGTAATGCTGTATTTGCAGAGGGCTGAAACAACCTTCAGTTAAAAAAAAACCACCACTGAAAGGTATCTGCTGAACACATATCTCTGAACAGGATGCTTCTATTTGCTTCAGTTATACCCTTAAGTCATTCAAGGACTATCCCAGACATACCAGGAGCATTCTACAGACAATAACAACATAGCAGATATCCAACTTCTGAGGCAGTTAAGGGAATATGTCAGTATGGACCAGACATAATACATTCTCACAGTCGTCACGTAGGAACTGAAAATGACAACTAAAGGTTTAGAGTGGTGGAGATTTGAGCTTGCTTACTTTTAATTCATAGCCAGAATCACATTGATAAAGAACCACGTCTTTGTAATTGTATTTAGTGCCAACCACAAATCCATGCTCTGGAGACTCTGGAGTCCCACAGGACACAGGAATGCAGATGTCATCAGAAAACGCTGGCATCCAAATGCCACTCTCCTGAAAAATAAATGTAATTAAAAGTGTGAAGGCACCACTTTATATGCTTAATTCATATCTAAATGAAAAAGTTAGGAAAAGCATAATAGAAGCATCTAATGACTGTGGGTGTACAGATGTGGTTAATGTAATATTATCTGTGCAATCCTTAATAAAACTCAGTAATTTAAGTAACACTTTTAAGATGTCGACATAGACTGGAACTCAGCTTTGGCACGAATGTTCAGCTTAGGCTTACAAGACAGAAGGAACAAAAAGTATGGGGAAATAGAAGCTTGGAAAAGCAAGTTCACTTGTAGAAGGTCACCTAATAACTCAGGATACATATCAGGAGAAGAATGAAAACTACAGCTGCCTGGTTCCATGTTCTGTACTTCTCTCCCGGCTGAATGTCTAACACCATGACTAAGTGCTTCAGCTGCCTTCCCAGACTCTCTAAGGGAAGTCCGATAACTGAAGAGACATTCATCAAACACACCTACTCCTACTTTTGTTGAGGTTCAACAAGGCCAAGTGCCGGGTCTGCACTTGGGTCACAACAACTCCAGGCAATGCTACAGGCTTGGAGAAAAGTGGCTGGAAAGCTGCCCGGTGGAAAAGGACCTGGGGGTGCTGGTTGACAGCCGGCTGAACATGAGCCGGCAGTGTGCCCAGGTGGCCAAGAAGGCCAACAGCATCCTGGCCTGTGTCAGGAACAGTGTGGCCAGCAGGAGTAGGGAGGTGATCGTGCCCCTGTGCTCGGCACTGGTGAGGCCGCACCTCGAATACTGTGTTCAGTTTTGGGCCCCTCACTACAAGAAGGACACTGAAGTGCTGGAGCGTGTCCAGAGAAGGGCAGTGAAGCTGGTGAAGGGTCTGGAGCACAGGTCTTATGAGGAGCGGCTGAGGGAGCTGGGGTTGTTTAGCCTGGAGAAGAGGAGGCTGAGGGGAGACCTTATCACTCTCTACAACTACCTGAAAGGAGGCTGTAGCGAGGTGGGTGTTGGTCTCTTCTCCCAACTAACTAGCAATAGGACAAGACGAAACGTTGCTCCAGGAGAGGCTTAGGTTGGACATTAGGAAAAACTTCCTCACCAAAAGGGTTGTCAAGCATTGGAACAGGCTGCCCAGGGAAGTGGTGGAGTCACCATCCCTGGAAGCGTTTAAAAAACGTGTAGATGTGGCGCTTCAGGACATGGTTTAGTGGGCATGGGTGCTGGGTTGACGGTTGGACTTGATGATCTTAAAGGTCTTTTCCAATCTTAATGATTCTATGATTCTACTTCCAAGATCTCTGAAACAGCAAAATAAGGGGAAAACCTTTCCTTATGAAGTGATGATTCTGCAAAAACACACATGCTCAGCTTTTCTCATATGAGCAGACTTACTGACTTTAAAGAGTCTATTTACAAGCTTAAGTCAAGGTTGTCCACAGCTAATGTGACAAGATTACTAGCAGAACTGACAAGAATCCTCTTTCACATACAGAGTATTCAAGTTTCCATAGCTGGACAGTGGATTAAAATGTGTGCTGCCTGTTATTCTGGAGAAAAAGAGCTCTACAAACAATCCTCAAAATACATTAGAAATCTTGGACATTTTTTTTTAAAATTTCAGACATGATTTATTTCCTGAAATGTGATAAAATGAATGCTTTTCTAAAGGACAGCATTAGTTTTCAATGGAAGAAGAAATCAATAATTTCTAGTTCTGAAAGTCTATACATGGATAGCTAATTATTTGTCTTACTGGGCAACAAGAAAGCATATTATATTTTGCAAGACATGCTTTAATTTTTTTTTTTGTTGTGTGCAATTAAGGGCCAAAAGCTAATGAGGGCATGAGGAGGACTCTTGAATTCAACAAAGCCAGCAAAATAAAACAGTGCAGCTAACACTATACCTTGCATGTAGATGTGCTTGCTCCCATCAGAGTATAGCCTTCTACACACGACAAAGTGATGTTTGTGTTCACAGTGAAGTTGTCCCCAAGTACAATTACATGGGTAATATTTCCTGGGAGGGGACACCTTCTGGGGCAACAGGAAATACTTTGAGGAGACCACTGTCCATCTTCCTGGCACATGCAGACATCCACCTCTGTCACCATTGTGTAGCCTTCCAGGCATCTGCAACACAGCATGAAGACCTGACCACAGAGACACAGCTAGGCATGAGCTAACCCATAAATTACAAAGTCAGACAGTCATTTTTCAGCATTAGTTGTTCATAAGCACACCTTGGGATTTCTCTATTATTTCAAGGTAACCCTGTAAGAAGCATGCTTGGACTGAGTTTATTCTGTTGCAAGAGCTGGAAGCTTCAGACTTCATCTCCAGCTGCTTCATGCTGCTGCAGCACCACAATGGAAAGTGAGTTGGTGGCTTTAGTGCTTGGAAGGTACTGAACACTTTCGTGCAGTTCCTGTACTGCCCTTCCCTTTGCAACGAGGGCTTTTGGTTAAGTAGACAGTATGTGAGTGCCAAGCAATTCTAAAGATGATCTCGCTTTCTTCCAAGAATAAACCAAGCCTTAGGCTGACCACAGGCCATTTGCTTAGACATTTAAGGCTGATTCGTTCTGTTCCACATGGTGCTTCACCAAGAGCAACTCAAGTGGCTTGCACAAGTGCGTTCACTTGTAGAAAGGCAGACAGAAGCACCCCTTTCACCTTGTTAAAGATGTGTGGAAGTGACTGATACTGTTAAATTCATCCACATGCCATCTCCCAATTCTGTCCCATACTATTATTTGCTTTTACTGACAAAAAAACATCTCCCCTTCTGCCAAGGAATTCCTCACCTTGGATAAAGAGATCCGCCAGTGTGCACAGTTCAGGAAATCAACAAAAACCCTTTTCTCTCATATCTGACAAAGGAGTAACTTTGCATCAGCAACACTTGCTGACAGTGCAGTGTTGCAGTACAGAAAATGGGACAAGAGGGAGATCAGCCCTTCTGTATTACAACAGGCACCTGAAGCAGGATAAAGACATAAATGGGGTGCCAAAAGGAGAGAAAAATTGCACACACTGCTGACTGTTGCTGCCACCTGCTAAGAAAACCTGAATGTCCAGACCAGTGTTTCAGAGGAGAAGAGGAATGCAAAGGGGAACGGGAAACTAAAGGCGGTGGAGGAGTGCAGCCCAACAGGCTGAAATACTTTGCTGGAGTTTTGACCGTGGTCCAAATAGTATTTTATACGCGCATGGGAACGTKGCTTTGTCAATCTGAGCATGTGATAGGGCGTAACTTTTCTTCCAGTTCTTTTAAAAACTTGCACTAACTGAGGGTGCATAAACCTTCCATCTTCATTCCTTCAGAGATTTTATGGAAACAGAATGGCAGCAGTATTCTTACCTGTACTGGACCTTGCTCCCATAGGTGTAAGTGTTCCCAAGAACCTCTGCATTTGGGACAGAAGGTGGTGGGCCACAGCTCAACAGCTCACAGCTCGGGTATGGCTTCTTCCAGACACCAGCCTCCACACAAGTCAGTTCTGGACTCCCCTGCATGACAAAACCTGTCAAGCAGGTATAGATTATGGTGTTCTCATCCGCAGAGCTGCTCCCATTGATAAATGTGTTGGGGATGATGGGTGGAGAGCCGCAGGAAATCTGCCCGCAGCGAGGAAACCCAGAACTCCACTTGCCAGCTGCCTCACAGGTGACTTCAGAAGGCCCTAGCAGTTTGAAGCCCTCCAGGCACTGAAACTGGGCACTTTTCCCACAGCTGAAATCTGTACCAAGAACGACCCCATTCGGAATCTGTGGTGTAGGACACAGACAGGGTAGGCAAGATGGAAGGCTTCCGCTCCAGGAACCATTGGACAAACATTGCCGTAAAGGATTGCCACGCAGCTCATAACCAGGGAAGCATACATAATGGACAAATTCCCCATAGGTAAAGCCTGAGCCATTCAGAAAGCCATGGGAGATGTCTTCAGGAGGTCCACAAATGACTGGCTCACAGTGTGGAGCTTCTGAATTCCAGGTACCATCACTCTGACAGGTAAGTGTAGACACTCCTTGCAGGCTATATCCTTCGTTGCAGTGATAGTGCACTTCTTTCTTAAAGCCAAAATCTGAGCCACTGATTCTCCCATTGGGAAGAGGCAGCGGCACAGGACAGGTCACAGCTTTGCAGACTGGAGCGATTCCACTCCAGCTTCCGTTTGCAAGGCAGACTCTACTCCTGTCCCCATCTAACAGGAAGCCTTCGTTGCAGCTGTACTCTGTATGTCTCTGGAACGTGTACTCCTCTCCTGTCACCTGACCGTTCTCCAAAACTGGTGGTGGGCTGCAGGAAACAGGAATGCAAATTGGTTCACTGCCATCCCATTTCTGGTTGTCTTGGCATCTCCTCTCTGTGGGGCCATTTAACTGGTATCCAGGATCACACTCATAGTAGACAACACTCCCATATGTGTAGTTTTCCCCTCTTATGTTCCCATTCATAAGCTCGGTAGGTGAGTTGCATGTTATGGCTTTGCAGTATGGAGCAGTGTTACTCCACTGCCGACTTGGCAAACACAGTCGTGTGTCGGAGCCAACAAGTGTGAATCCTGGCTTACAGGTGTACTGCACTGCGCTACCGAGCGTGTTCTCAGTGAAATGTAAAAAACCGTTCTCTGGGGGTGACAGTAAGGTGCACTCTATTGAAACGCAGGCGGGGGCAGTGCCATTCCAAGCCCCATCTTCTTGGCAAGCTAGAATAGGGTTTCCCAGCAGCTCGTAGCCAGAGCAACATGTGTATAAGATGATAGTTCCAAATAAGAACGTGGTGAGCTGCATTGCACTGTCCTCCTTCAAGGAACTTTTGAAGTCTTTCAAATTGTCAGCCAGTAACATATGCGAAAGGGAAGGACTCTCTGTAACACTCTCCTGGTCAGAACGTCTTTCCCCATGTCTCACCTGCACGTACTCCCCAAAGTCAATGTGAGGAGGCAGGCCACAGTCTGTTGGGAGACAGGTTGGTGTGGAGCTAGACCAGCCCGATTCTTCACAGGTCTGCATGGCCAGGCCAGACAGCTGGAAGCCTGGCACACAGCTGTAAATGACCATGGCCCCATAGCTATAATCTGCACCTTCCACAAAGCCATTCTCGATGGGCTGAGGGGGCTGGCAATTTATGGCTTTGCAGGAGGGAACCTCTGTACTCCACTCCCCTGTCTCCAGGCATCTCAGGGTTTCCTCCCCTTGGAGCTGGAAACCTCTGTCACAGGAATACCTAACAGTCTGCCCATAATGGAAGTTTGTGAATGAGTATTTGCCATTGAGGATCTTCCTAGGCCTTGGGCATTGAATAGGTTTGCAAGCTGGCCTGCCTCCAAGCCACTGGCCGTCTTCTCCACAGAGGATAGTTGTGTTCCCCACCAGTTCGAAGCCTGGCTTACATGTATAGAGGGCTGTGCTAAGGAAGGTAAGGCCCTGCACATCAACAATGCCATTCTGAATTTCTTCTGGTTGGGGGCACTCCACAGGAATACATTCTGGCAAAGGCAAGCTCCATGAGCCATCAGCCTGGCATCTGATGGTAGACTCACCCTTCAGTAAAAACCCATCCACGCAGACGTATTTCACAGTGCTACCAAAATGAAGGGGTGAAGTCAAGGGGTCACCAAAGGGGATGTATGGCGGTGCAGGACACTGTACAACCTTGCAGAAAGGAAAGGAATCATTCCACTGCTGGGAGGGTAAACATTTCAGTACAGAGGAGCCATGCAAAACATAACCCTCCTTGCAGAAGAACTGGACAACACCGACTTGGTAAGTCACTTCCCTCAAGACCAGCTGGTTTTCTCCCAGGGGTGGTTCTGGACATTTTGTTGGCACACACTTCGGGCTTTGCTTTTTGCTCCATTTCCCAGACTTCTGACATGTCCAAGAAACATCTCCAATCAGCTCATAGCCTTCATCACAGAAAAACTCAACTTTGGAGCCCATGTCAAAAGTTTCTCCCTTGGAGTAGCCATGCTGGATGGGTGGTGGTTTTCCACAGCTGAGGGGAACACAGTAAGGAGGTGATTCACTGTACCACTGCCGATTGGCTTGGCAGATAAACACTGAGCTCCCAACCATCTGGTAGCCAGACTCACACTGATAATTTGCCTCATTCTCAAAGAAGCGTCCAGTTGTTTCCTGCAAAACATAAGACGGGGACAAGTCTGAAATGAAGATGCATGACTAGGGCAACTGACTTCATTTCTTGTGTTCTCTTGGTCTAGCTTCTAGCTGAATCCCAGACAGCAGTAAAGGCTGTCTGCAAAGGAATGAATGCAAATAACTGACATAGAATGTCTTGTCTCAAATGATGCACTCTGATGTCAGGAAATCTGAGAGCACCATCAAAAAAAMCCAGAAAATTCAACGCCTAAAAGGTAAAAGCTAGAAAATATTTCCTCTGCTTTCACCCTTCCTGACCCTTGAGGCCAAAAGATGTGTAGACAGGAAGACAGAAAAGAAATGGGTCAGGATAAGCTGTCATGAAATGGCCTATTGTTGTTATGATTCTTTAGCTTATAGGTGTATTCAAGGCTGAAGTCTTCAGATGTACTACTACTAGGAGATGTTTGTAAGTGCCACATACGCAGCTGCAAGGTCTAGAGCAGGCAGCTGAGGAGCCCCTCAAAGTTGCAGCTCTGACTGAGGTATTAAAAAACGTCTCTAACTGGAATGAATAACTGGAGGAGTGATCCTACCTAAGGAAGACAACACAGAATGATATGCATTAATCGGAGGATGCATCTGTGTAGGAATCTGAACAGAAATTGTTGCCATTACTGCTGCAAGCCCAGGTAGGAACTCGGATGCAAACCTGCTCCCCCCAGTTTTTAGCAAATGCAGATTCCATGGTGGCTAGATTTAAGGAAGGAGTAGGGATGTTCAGAAGAAAAATGCTTTAAAAATTCAAAGTTAAATCTTTACAATAGTGTTTTGATCTTCCTTACCACAATGTTATCCTTGTGCATGAAACTACAAAACACATTAAGTAGTTGTTACAGGTTTGGGCTGCCACAAGGAGATTTTTAACTTCAGGCATTGTTGCAATGTAATTCGATAAGGGAAGTTCTGACTTCAGTAAAGAAGTGTGCTTGCATTGAAAGGGGAGAAATTATCCCAAGGCGATTTATCTATTGCAAATCAGATTTTTTTTCACAGCAGTGAAAAGAGCAGGGCTTGTGAACTGGCAACAGTACTTCAAATGTCTCCAGATGGCACTGGAAAGCCACCCATGGACCAAACAAATGAAGAGTAAGACATTAAGGAAATCAATTGCCTGTCATATGGCATCTTGAGTCTCCTAAGTGAAAACCCACTTTAAGATAGGAAATCCCATGGAAGTGTCCATGTTTTTCAGACACAATTCTGCTGCAAATCCACCTGTTTTTCCCTTTGCTTATTCCATCCAGTCATGTGCTTCCTCAATTTTAACAGGAGAGCAAAACGGAAGAAAGAAAACCCCAACAGCGGCAATTGTGAAGACATATTCAGTTTGCTATGGTACCAGGCAGATGAGAAAACTCATTCTGTACCTTAATAAAGCCATTCTCAAGCTGTGGTGGTTCTCCACAGGACACTGGGTGGCATGTGGGCAAACTGCCACTCCAGTTGCCAGTGGCCTCACAGGTCCGCTTCTTCTCTCCCTTGATGTAGAAGCCCTTGTTGCAGCTGTAAGCCACCACTGCTCCGAAGCTGTAGTTGGCCCCACTGGCATAGCCATTGCTAATGCGGGGAGGCTCTCCGCAGCGAACAGGGATGCACTGGATGCTTAAAGGAGAAGGATTCCACTGGCCCCCTCGAAGGCACTCGATCTTGGCTGAAGTGTTCAGAACAAAGCCTTCCATGCACTTGAAGCTCACGATGGAGCCAGCTGCAAACCTGGCTTTACTAATGGACTCCAGGATGCTGTATGAGACGGTGGATGGCTTTTCACAGAAGTCAGCTATGCAGTGGGGCATCTCCCTGCCCTCTGGAGGCACCCACTTCCCTTCTGCATTGCAAAGCAGCTGAGAGTTGTCAGCCAGGCTGTAGCCATCTGAGCAAAAGTAATAAGCTATATCACCAAAGAGGCGGTGGCCACTCTCTGGTGATGCATTTTCCACATGGGGTGGTTCATCACAGGATACTGCCAGGCACTGCTGGTGGCTCACACTCCACTCGCCGCTGGCTAAGCACTCTATGGTTGCAGGGCCAACTAACGTGTAACTGTGGATAAGGAAACCACATAGGAAGTCAAAAAGACAAGCATTGTCACTCACACACTACCTACAGTTTCCTGAAGCCCCTGCAGTATAAGCTCGCTTGCTTGCTAGCACCCCAGAAGAATAGGATCCTTCACAAAACCTATGATCAACTGCAAAAGGAAAATCTTAAAGCCTACATGTCCATGGGTGAGGTACCACAATGAGGGATATCCTAGCACATCTTGTGTATATTGCTTCTCTCTCGTCTGTCCATCTCATTACCACTCCTGAACTTCCATTTTGGTTGAAACTACTACAACAAACCTAGTATTGTGCTGCGACAGTCCATACAATCCTCAAAGAAACGATCCTACTGAGAAATTCTTCGCCTTTAGCAGAACTGAATGGAGAAGAAAGAGATGAAAAGCCCATAAAGGCCTTTGTTCCTGTATCAGCCCTACCAATCTATTTTCACACTTGCAAGCAATGAGAAACTCCTTAGTGAGTTACTCAGAGATAGTCCTGCCGATAATGCACATGGCAATTTTGTTACAACTTCTTCCTAAAAATACACTGTAAAAATTGTTATAAAAGCCAATAAAAAAATTAATGCTGAGTAGAAAAAAAAATCAACTTTTACAATGAAATTCTACCACATGATTACTGTTAGTGTAGTTGTATTTCTCTAATCTGTCTCTGATGCAGTGACAGGCATTACTCCATGCTGCTCATCATGCCACTTAAAATCCTGCTGCTTAAACATGCAACAGTATAGTCACAACAGTACCTGTGACTATCTTCTTCTGCAGTTTTGAAACCTCTGCGGTGTGCTCTCACAACAAGCGAAGAAACAATAACTAATGCAAAGTTCCCAGCGACTCTTTGCAGCTGGAGGCTGGAAACTGGTTGTTCAGATTTTGATGGCAACATCTGTAAAAGTGCTTTGTCTTGTTTGCAGGATTTGTTTTCAAAGCCTCCTTACTAGACTCCAGAAGAAGAGCCTATTATGTGCCAATGTTTAATATGATCCACTCTATTCATTGTTGCAGACAGCTGCAACCCTCTTTAAATGCTGCTATCCTATCCCATTTAAAATGCTTGCAGAGGAAAGAAAAGCAGCTTTTAAAATCATAATACAGTCAAGAAAACAGAATAAGGATGCTTCAATTATGTTTCAAATAATATTGCAAAGCCAATTTATAAGAAAAATGCTGGCTTATCAATCTACCTTTTTATATCAAGAAGGAGCAGATAACCCTCCAGTCACTTAGGGCCTGACCTGGCAAAAGCTCTGCATACCTGCCCTGCCTTCTGGACAGAACAGTTTCAAGAAATCCAATGGGACTGCTCACAGGCTGTAAAGATAAGCATGTGCAAAGGTTCTTGCAGGATCAGAGTCCAGCATTACATTCATGCTTGACATCATCAAAATGGAGCCTCACCTCTGATGAAATACGGTCTGAAAAGGTCACTACACTGAGTAGACAGAAATCAAACAAAAATAATGCACCTCAATAAACGAGGAGCCAAAGTTTTAAGGAAGCCGAATTTAGAACACCAGACCGGACAGCCCTCAAAGCACACCAAACGGCTTTCTTATAGCCTGAAGAGACATAGGGAATTCTTTACAATCAGGGCCTTGAGTTTACCACAGAAGTACTAGTTCTGTAGTAACTCCAAGGGAGAGGGTCTATCATTCCCCATGACTCCTCTCCATTCTCCTGTTCCAGAGTGTATTCAGCTGCCGTGAAACTACTTTAAGAAATGCCTATGTGTCCCATACTAACTTGACAGCCCACAAAAAAATCTCCACACATTTAATTTCCAGAGAGTTAAGACAGAAGCAGTAAAAATGAATAAGCATGCAGTTATAAAGGACTGGTGAAGCAGCACAACAGTTTTACTCGTCCTAACTATTAGCGCAGTAGTGTTAATCTACATACCCTTCCTTACACGTGTAAGAGACCATGTTTCCAAAAGTAAAGTTATTTCCATTGATGACTGCGTCTTTGATGGCAGGAGGGGATCCACAAGAGACAATGCTGCAAGCTGGAGGTGTGCTGTTCCAGTTCCCTGAAGATGCACAGACAAGTACAGAAGGTCCCTGAAGACTGAGACACAAAGATCATTATTAAGGCTACCATTTCAGTCCAGGTAAGGAACAGAGAGGGAAAGCGGTCCTTTGCTTCTCACTGACTTCCTGGCCCCAGTGAAACCAAGGGGAGTCTCTCACTGACTTCAGTAGAGGCCAGAATCTCACCCTCTATTCATGAAAAAACGCTGCTGATGCTGTCAAAAAAGCTGGTCTTCAGATTATTTTGAAGAGAGAGCTGGTACAATTTGTGTGGGGCCTCAATGCACTGTGCAGACACACATAACTTCTGCTGTAGCTTTGCCCATCTTTGAGTGACCAAAGAAAGTCACGGGGTGCTTAAATATTTAAGCTTAAAGATTTACATGTATGCCACCAACACCACGCCAATCTTGAGACTTGCAACTAGGTCTCAGTCTGAGACCTGATTCACTCAAATGCTTAAACACTATCTTCCCTAAGAAAACTGAAGGCAATGCTCCAGTTCAGGTTTGTTTACAAAAAGCCATTCAGTTCCTTCAGGAGGTAAAGGGTTTTGCCTTAGTGAATGGACACACACGTTTGAAGTTGATGGTATTTTTTGGTATTTATACCAAAATGCATTGGTACACAAGGTGTGACTCAGTTGTCTAAACAGAGGTATTCAACACCACTCTGAGATGCCCTGGGTGAACCCCCTGGCCTCCAGCTGCTATGTCAGCTGGCTATGGATTCCCAGTAGGTCCCATGTCATATTTGAAAGGCCTACACAGGTGTGTCCGATTCCCTAGAATTTAGTCTCAAACAGTATTAGTCCCCCATGTTTAGCTGACTGAAATAAGCTCAGGGGTTAATGGAAGAGAACACCACTGACCTGTAAAGCCCTTACAGACACGGCACAGGCCCTCGTCAGGGCAGTGAGCTCTGCCTACCTGTGGCAATATGGTTAAGACAAAAAGCACATAAGAGGTGCCTGAAGGAAGACACTGGGTCCACACTTAGGTACAGAAATAATACGTAAGAGGGACACTGTTTGGGATGTCTTCCCCTAGAGTGGTGACCACAGGAGAGAGGACTGCTCTCACCAAGGTATGCTAGACAGGTAAAGGGAAAGGGTCACAAATGATGTGGTATTTGCTGCCTATATGTCCTAAGTCCATGGTCAAAAAACTCATTGATATTGGTAAAAACACTGCCTGGTTTGGTGGGGTACAGATAAGCCCACACTGTGGATCTACAACTGAACACTACACTGGACTGCAGCTGAGGTATCCATTTGTATTAACATGATTAAAACATTCACCGAATGAGCACACCTCACTTACCTGCCTGCATCTGGGCAAGGCAATGCTTGCAGCAGGAAAATACAGAAAAAATTCAGACCTAACAGGTCTGCTTACATCAGAGTAAATCTGCTAAGAGGTACAGGCAGATACCAGGAGAGGCAGAAACTTGCACTTAAAGCCACATCCTTGGATAGAGCATTACTGTATTAATTTTTAATTGCAGCATATTAAAAATGTGTTTCCAATATAATTGCTTACAAACGTAAAACAGAATAAAAGCCTAGAATAAGTAACTACTACAAAGAGTTCAAGGAGTAAATTAGTAACTTCCAGAAGGTTCTTTCACCAAAGGCACTGTAAAACAATAGCAAAAATAATATTGGCTATGTGCTAAACCTGTAGGGGTATGATAATCTTTAAACACAAATGAGAACTTTCAAAAATAATGACAGCTGTTTTTCTGAATATTCAAAATATGTCTTTGAGCTTGATGGTAAAATGAAAGCATTACATATATATATATATATATATATAATCCTGAATGACCTTCTTGAACTGCTCCAATTTAGGATGAAATACAGAAAGTACCTTCAAGATATAAAGAAATCTTTTTAAATTCTATTTTAGTATTTTATCTTTCTGAGCAATGATCCCAGCTTTGTCTCTTTCAGACATAAGTTAGACCTTCTAGCAAGCATGCCTCCTGCCTTTGGCTAAGGAACGTTCCTGCATTTACCTGTATCCATTGTCACAGGTGTATGATACAGAGGAAAGGTAGGTTGTGCCAGTGAGTGTGTATTTTCCATTGCTGATATCCTGTGGGCTAGGACAAGTCACCATTTCACAGGAGGGGGGAGGATGATTCCAAATGCCACTAGCAAGGCACAGAATTTCCTTTTCACCCACTAAGTTGTATCCATCATTGCACCTGTGTTAGAAGAAAAGAAGTGCTATGAAACACAGAGCCTTTTATGCGCAAAGTAATCAGCCATCCCTTTTCTCTCTTCATCCACACCTGCATACACCATCTTTCTCTGCAGGGCATAGAGAGGTAGTACTGGAGTAAACATTCAGCCCTGCTAATGAATAACCACAGCTATAACCAAATGTCTTTCCATTACTTTAATCCCATCTTGCTCCTCTCCTTCATTTCAACCACTCTCTCAATTCAGCCATACTCTCATTTGTTGCCAGATTCTCAATCAATTATTAATATAGCACTTCAAACATACTGAATTCCTACCTGTACACCACCTTATTACGGTATGTAAAATTTGAGCCCAAAATGGCACTGTTCTCTGGAATAACTGGACCACCACAGGATATAGCTTTAAAAAGACAGGATCACAAGAGAGGTTGATACAACACAAATGAAAAAGAACAGAAAATCAGGATTTGCTTTGTTTTCTCTAAATAGGTTTAAAGAGCTGTAAAGCCCTAGGTAACACTGGGTTCTTGACTAAGCTATAGCTGACATTTAGGGCTCTTTATCTGACTTCACCTTACTGAGAAACTGGACAAACTAGAAATAGGTAGTTGGAACTGTTCTACAAACCACATGCTTCACTGTCAAGAGGACTCCATACCTACCCCTCCTTATGGACAAAGTAATTTTTTTGACATCGTTTTTGTCACCCCTTCATTTTACCCAGTTGCTTCCCCCCATTAGTTCTGGTTTTCTACAGAAACAATTTCTGAAATTATACCATGTACATGTACCAGCCTGCCCTCTCTGGTTGCTTTTTATGCACCAAACCACAGTTAATGATCAGTCGGCTGAACATGAGCCAGCAGCGTGCCCAGGTGGCCAAGAAGGCCAACAGCATCCTGGCCTGTGTCAGGAATAGTGTGGCCAGSAGGAGTAGGGAGGTGATCGTGCCCCTGTACTCGGCACTGGTGAGGCCGCACCTCGAATACTGTGTTCAGTTTTGGGCCCCTCACTACAAGAAGGACATTGAGGTGCCGGAGCGTGTCCAGAGAAGGGCAACGAAGCTGGTGAAGGGTCTGGAGCACAAGTCTTATGAGGAGCGGCTGAGGGAGCTAGGGTTGTTTAGCCTGGAGAAGAGGAGGCTGAGGGGAGACCTTATCGCTCTCTACAACTACCTGAAAGGAGGCTGTAGCGAGGTGGGTGTTGGTCTCTTCTCCCAAGTAACTAGCGATAGGACGAGAGGAAATGGCCTCAAGTTGCGCCAGGGGAGGTTTAGATTGGATATTAGGAAAAACTTCCTCATGGAAAGGGTTGTCAAGCATTGGAACGGGCTGCCCAGGGAAGTGGTTGAGTCACCATCCCTGAAGGTATTTAAAAGACTTGTAGATGTAGTGCTTAGGGACAGGGTTTAGTTGTGGACTTGGCAGTGCTAGGTTAATGGTTGGACTTGACAATCTTAAAGGTCTTTTCCAACCTTAATGATTCTATGATTCCATGATCTTTAAGACATTAAGTTCCCACAAGTTCCTTGAAAACGGGAGGCTGGATGAAGAAGAAAGACATTTTTGATGCTTGCATTAAAATGAGATGAGTCTATGCCTATGACACTTCAGAGAATCCGCATAAGACAGTACCATATGAATATGACAACTGTTGGAAAAGCTTCAGCTGGTGCTTACACCTCTTAAGACAACAGAGACTTCAACACTGAGACCCAGGTCTGCTAGGACAGGCTTTCATTAGCTGCTGGGGTCTCTAAACGCTCTGCACTACTACTTTCCTCCTTCCATCTCTCTAACAACACACGTTACAATATGCCTTCTCCCCGGAAACCACACCTTCACAATATGGTAGTGGGTGGCTCCACTCTCCAGACTCCATGCATGTAAGTTTAGTCACTCCTGTAAGCTGAAACCCTTCTTCACAGGAAAACGTTACTTCACTGCCAACACTGTAAGTGTTCCCATGTAAGTGGCCATGCTCTGGATTTCCTGGATTATGGCACTTCACTGGTTCTGAGGAGGAAGAGAGAAACTATCAGTAACATAACTAAGTACCAGGTTTTACAAACAAGTTGCAGGAGACACCCTTGGGAACTTTCTGAAAGTAGGAAAGCAGAACACATGGAAAACACTTGTAAGTAGTTTACAGCCTTACCATCTTTTCTCTGTTCGGTATGCAAGTGACAGGCACTGAAGACTCGTACAAGTAAGCTAATCTTGATATGGAAGAGTCCTCCATAACTGAGTTTGCATTCACTGTCAGAAGCAAACACATCTTGCAGTCATTTTTCCCTCTGTGAGGGAAAGCCCATTCCAGCATGTCCAGCCCTGAACATGAAGTCAGCTCAGCTACCTTTTATCCTAACCTATGCCACTGTCTTGTCATCTTCACGCAGTTACCTTGCGCAATGTTTCCACAAGCAGCTCAAGCCCTACTCAGATGCTTGTCTTCAAATATTTTTTCACTACACAGCTCTTGCTCTGAGAGTGAAACATTGTGGCATGCAGCCTTCCCCAGTCTTCAGCACATGTGCTCCATGTGCAAGAGGATTTTGCATGTGTGTATGTCTCAGAGTAGAATCCCAATGACAGCTGTCTCCATAGGGAGAGGTGAGTTCTCAAGAAACAAAAGGAGACACTTCATCACAGCCTCATTCAGGCCAAAGTGACCTGGAGATGAGAGCACGCCTGCCTTGTCCCTCCCTAGATATCAGTTACTGGCAACTGTCTTCCACAGTGGGAGGCAGGACACTGGCATATATAGAACCTTGGAAAGGCTAGCCTGATGTGTTTCTTTCCCATACCTGCACATTTTTTACCATCTCCTGTGTAAGGAGGGATGCAAGTGCAAACATAGGATCCGTTTGTGTTCAGACAAGATGCATGCTCATCGCAGTCTGATCCAACCGCACATTCATCAACATCTACAAAAATGAAACACAAAAAAGATGTCTCTAGGGTGGTATTTGTAATAAGCATCTGCTTTAAATTTCTGTCTCCCTGTCAAGAGGAATTGCTTTAATTAGTATAATTAAAAATCACTCTTACTTCAATCACATTTTTGATGCACTAGTAAAAATATATAGTATTAAAATTAATTGCTTTCTATATAATTTACTATACAATATTATGAAATGTGAGAAAACCAGAGACAAATCCTATTAACCATCAGTCAATACTTTCACAAAAAGTATCTAGTTTGCAAGCAGTAAAAGAACAGACATCGTAACTGAGGAGGACTACAAGGATATCACGAGGTTATGCAGGGAGAAAATTAGAAGGGCCAAAGCCTAACTGGAACATAATCTGGCTACTACCACAAAAGACAATAAAAAAATGTTTCTATAAATACATTAGCAACAAAAGGAGGGCTAAGGAGAATCTCCATCCTTTATTGGATGTAGGGGGAAACACAGTGACAAAGGGTGAGCAAAAAGGMTGAGGTACTTAATACCTTCTTTGCCTCAGTCTTTAATAGTAAGACCAGTTGTTCTCGGGGTACCCAGCCCCCTGAGCTGGCAGACAGGGACAGGGAGTAGAATGAAGCCCCCATAATCCAAGGGGAAACGGTTGGCAACCTCCTACACCACTTAGACACACATAAATTTATGGGGTTGGATGGGATCCACCCAAGGGTACTGAGGGAGCTAGCAGAAGTGCTCACTGAGCCACCTTCCATCATTTATCAGCACTCCTGGCTAACCAGGGAGGTTCAAGTTGACTGGAGGTTAGCAAACGTGACGCCCATCTACAAGAAGGGCCAGAAGGAGGACCCAGGGAACTACAGGTCTCTCAGCCTGACCTCAGTGCTGGGGAAGGTTATGGAGCAGATCATCTTAAGTAACATCACATGGCATGTACAGGACAACTAGGTGAACAGCCCCAGTCAGCACAGGTTTATGAAAGGCAGGTCCTGCTTGACCAACCTGATCTCCTTCTGTGACCAGGTGACCCACGTAGTGGATGAGGGAAGGGCTGTGGATGTGGTCTACCTGGACTTTAGTAAAGCCTTTGACACTGTCTCCCACAGCATTGTCCTGGAGAAACTGGCTGCTTATGCCTTAGATGGGCGTACTATTCGCTGGGTAAAAAACTGGCTGGACGGCTGAGCCCAGAGAGTTGTGGTGAATGGAGTTAAATCCAGTTGGCGGCTGATCACAAGCAGCGTTCCCCAGGGCTCAGTATTGAGGCCAGTTCTGTTTAATATCTTTATCAATGATCTGGACAAGGGGGTTGAGTGATCCCTCAATAAGTCTGCAGATGACATCAAGCTGGGAGGGAGTGTTGATCTGCCTGAGGGTAGGAAGGCTCTGCAGAGGGATCTGGACAGGCTGGATCGATGGGCCAGCCTGCATGAGGTTCAACAAGGCCAAGTGCCGGGTCCTGCACTTGGGTCACAACAACCCCAGGCAACGCTACAGGCTTGGGGAAGAGTGGCTGGAAAGCTGCCCGGTGGAAAAGGACCTGGGGGTGCTGGTTGACAGCCGGCTGAACATGAGCCGGCAGTGTGCCCAGGTGGCCAAGAAGGCCAACAGCATCCTGGCCTGTGTCAGGAACAGTGTGGCCAGCATGAGTAGTGAGGTGATCGTGCCCCTGTGCTCGGCACTGGTGAGGCCGCACCTCGAATACTGTGTTCAGTTTTGGGCCCCTCACTACAAGAAGGACACTGAGGTGCTGGAGCGTGTCCAGAGAAGGGCAGTGAAGCTGGTGAAGGGTCTGGAGCACAGGTCTTATGAGGAGTGGCTGAGGGAGCTGGGGTTGTTTAGCCTGGAGAAAAGGAGGCTGAGGGGAGACCTTATCACTCTCTACAACTACCTGAAAGGAGGTTGTAGCGAGGTGGGTGTGGGTCTCTTCTCCCAAGTAACTAGCAATAGGACAAGACGAAACGTTGCTCCAGGAGAGGCTTAGGTTGGATATTACGAAAAACTTCCT
Source organism: Oceanodroma leucorhoa (assembly GCA_030449065.1). Lineage (NCBI taxonomy): Eukaryota > Metazoa > Chordata > Aves > Procellariiformes > Oceanodroma > Oceanodroma leucorhoa. The sequence goes on from JASVER010000100.1 coordinate 2,257,536, forward strand.
CACCAAAAGGGTTGTCAAGCATTGGAACAGGCTGCCCAGGGAAGTGGTGGAGTCACCATCCCTGGAGCTATTTAAAAGACATGTAGATGTGGTGCTTAGGGACATGGTTTAGTTGTGGACTTGGCAGTGTTAGGTTAATGGTTGGACTTCACAATCTTAAAGGTCTTTTCCAACCCAAACGAGTCTATGACTCTATGATTCTGTGTGCTGTTACTATGAGTTTGGACAGACACTATGAGGGAGGACTCCTGCCTTAAACGCTTGGGAAATCCTCCATATCTCAAACTTCCCAGCTGTAAGACAGGAAAACTTAGCCAAGAGGGGAAACACTCTGAACATAAAATATGATTAGAGCCCCATCTTTGCTGAAGAGAATTACATTAGACTGGGAACAAGAAATGCCTGCAGTCGCCAGAAAAGTTAAAAAGAGTTCAAAATATATTAGCTATTATAATTAACTATTTATACGACAGTAGTGCCTAGAAATGCCAATTGATGGTTTATGCTCCCTGTGGCTTGGTACTGTACAGCAAAAACATCCCTCACTCCAGAATACTTCGTATCAGCTTTCAAATCCTGACTGAAAAGAAGTGTTCTTGGTATGTAAACAATGAGTCATAAATCGCAAAGGGTCAGTTTCAAAGTATCTAACTGAAAAATGCTGGCATCAGGGATTGTTCCTTATATAAACCAGACTGTCAGAGATAGAACAATTCTTCATTTAAAAGCCCTGCTACAGGACAGCTGTTGAACTAGGTATACCATGCAGACATATAGCTGGAGTTCTTTGCCCATTTCCAGGCAAAAAAGCAACTTGGTTAAAAAAGCAACAAAATTTACTGAATTGGTTTGTTTATTCGTCACTGCTGAATGAGTCTAGCCAGCATGAAAAGCACCCAACAATGTTCTGAAAAGAAAAGCAGTTTCTTTCTGACATGCAGGATGAAAACTGCACATTAAAATCAAAACAGTTGCCAATTACACAAGCATCAGAAGAATGCAAAGTGCTACCACAGCAAAACTGGAATGACTGCTCCTCCTGTAATATCTTGTAAGGCAAGGGAGAGTGGAAGGACACTATGAATCAGATCTATAACAGAGCAAAAGGAATGCCCCAGGCCACAGGTGTACCAGGCTTTGTTACCACCTGCCTGGAGCGTGAATCAGAAAGGTAAAGGGTGGGTTAGGGTGCCAAAGCCACTATTCTTTTCATTTTCTCCTTAGTCTACTCTGCTTTATGAAAGACAAGGCAAGCTGGAAGGTGGGGCACAGGGCTTCTCCTTCTCAACATCACGCTTCCTACTACACAGACGTCAAACTATTTGGACAGCCTTGCAGCATCTGCTCTGAGCCTGCTCATCTTTAGGCCTTGGTATAAAGTGCAAAGGAGAAAAGCAAAGAGAGGAACAACAGACCAGACTGTCTGTTTGGAGGTTCTGAAGGAGTCCTGGTAGACAGGATGCTATGAAACCAGATGGATCCTAGTCCAAAGTGAATTTTGGCAGAACTAAAAGACTGTTGGCTTTTCTTTTGCTCATCTTGACTGAAAAAATTATGTGCTATACCTACATAAAATTAAAGAATCAAATCAAACACAAATCTTGCCAGGTTGTTACATCGCAACTCCCATGTTAGGCATACTAAGACAGCAGCAATCCAAGTACAACTAGGTAGTGGATTCCAGCAGGGATCCGCTGGAGACGTGACCCTACAAGAACAGTCACACCCTGTCCTCCATTTGAGGTACAATGCTGGTCTGTCTCACCTTTCAGCTCTGGCACACCAGACCCAGCTGACCAGGAAGTAAGCTATGGTGTGGCAACTACGTGAGCTGTGTCCATAGGTGCACTCCCAGCCCTCTCAATGCTATCGCTGCTTGCTGACAGGCTTATGTGACTGACCAGTAAATCCCCACAATGGAAGAAGGCTCAGAGGACATGGGCAAAGGTGATCTGCCCATGAAGCTCAGGGAATAATGTAGGGTGACCATTGCTGACCATTGCTGTAACAAAGAAGCTGACTCAACACAAGGGGACAGGAAGGTGGCCTTTGTTTTAGGTAAATGGCTATCAACAGTTGAGTGGATCCACTGGTGGTGTAAATGCTTCTCCCTGGGTTCTTTAAAAGAGTGGGAGTGTCTCCCTGAGTTAGCCAGACGAGCACTGGGGGGAACTGAATACATGGCTCAGGCCAACRTAAGAGTATAAAAACCAGACAACTAGCAATGGGCTTGAGCTGGCTTCAACCCATGTATTCATTCCCAGCTACTGGGGACGCCCAGTGTCATGATGGTGAGCATATTATAGAGACTGGTAATGAGAAACACAGTGGTGTGATTGAACTGTGTATTGCAATTGCTATATTTTGCCAAGTGTAATTTGCATTTATTTGTATTGTGTTACGCAGTATATTTTGTATCACTCTGCTAAATCAGAAATCCTGTGCAGCATCAACTATCTTCAGATAAGTAAATCTGATATTAAACATTACAACCTCCATGCGTGGAACATCTAAAAGAACCTGGTCAGAGAGTATGGGACACTGACAGTGTGCTGAAGAACAGGGAAACGCACAGGCTAGAAGCAGAGAATGCAAGGACTCCAGGGCTAAATGAAACTGGAAGAATAGAGGCTGCGGGTGCAATGCAGGCTTATTAAGTATAGGGTGTGGGACATACAAGACGTCTGACAGAGAAAGGTGCCAGAATGTAGTTTTGGTTTCACATAATGCTGAGCACGGTATTTCAGAAATGTGAATATTTTGGAGTGTGATTTCTGATACTCTGGTCAGTCTTCACAATTTCAGAATGAAATCCCACCCAAACCCAAGGGCACAGGAGAAGTGCAAGATCGCCAGCCCATGCAGCCACATGTATGGCACATCTCACCAAGGCAAGATGGTGAAATGCTGTTCCAGCTCCCGTTGTCCAGGCACAACATCCTGGAGTCGCCCAACAAATAGTAGCCATTGTTGCAGTGATAGGTAACAGTACTGCCAGCAAAAAAATCCTCAGCTGAATAAAATCCATTTTCTAAAGGTGGAGGCACTCCGCAGCTGATTCCTGCAACATGAGTGAAAAGAGGGTAGACATTAGCAGAGCAGACAGATCAACTTCAGAATAATTCCACGAGAGCCACCACTGGAGATTTTTTCTCTGCAACTGTGGAATCCCGTCCGCAAGAGGGCCCAGACCTTTTCTGAGTTAGCTAATTGATTCCAGGTCCAGTGGAGGGTCACAAAACAAGTGGGCGCTTGTCAATCAGAGACTGGGTAGGACTCTCCAGCTCCTGCTATTCTGTTAGCTCTGGACGAGACATCTGTGACTAAGATCCGCGCAGATGCCCTTCAGTAACAGGACACTTCCCCTGGTAGTGATCCTTGGTGAATTTTAAGGAAAAAAGGAAAAGTAAGTTTGCCTCCATGGAGGTTCCTGTAATTTCCCTTCACTGAAAAACAAGCTCAATGTTACTGTGTTTGAACATTGCAAAACTAGCTAACAGATTACTGCTAAGAGGTTACTGTACTGGTCTGAGACCAGGGAGTGCATGAATGATGGAGAGATTGGAACTGACCTCACATGGACATCACTTTAACTTTGACTATAGTAAATAAGCTCTTCTGATCCCGGCTGTGCCAGCAGAAGGTATCACTGTACCTGCCTGCCGGAGGCTGCTATTTATTCTAGCAGAGCTGCTTTTGTGCATCTTCATTTCAATCAAGATGACACAAACTTATTCCAAGAGATACACAGCTCATCTTTGTAACTACATGGATTGCAGCAACTCCTTGCTCCCCAGCCATGTGCAAGGATCACACAATAAGACACTGTGAAGTGTTTAGAGCCCGTGGTAATGGAAGCCAAGTACTTGTTGTAGAGGGATAGAACTGAAAAGCCTGTAACAAAGACAGGCTGCCAGGGGATGGGGACCTGTGGTTTTCGGGGTCTTTGGTAGCAGGAAGAGGAGAAGGATCCTGGTGGGTGAAGGCAGTGACTACAATGAACCTGATTCAGTCAGCAGAAGAATCTTTTCTGTACCACATCTTACACTATAAACTCTGTAGTTCTTTATACAGGAAATAGCTATCTTCAACACACTTTCATTCATCAGGTACTTGAGGAACAGGCTGAGAAAGGCCAGCGGGCGAGTCTGGCCCTCATTCACTCAGGACGTTTGTGGCAGGTCAACCCTGTTCTGTTTGAGCTCTGTGCTCAACAGGTGAAACTGCCTGGCCCAATACAGAGAAATCAGAGGACAACACCAACAGGATTCTGGTGGCTTTTAGCTGATAACACACCAAGAAAGAGCAAAACTGTCTCTGACAGTGAACTTACATTCTGCCCAGCAGGACTTGCTTTTGGGTAAATCCTCAAATGCATGCTATTCTTTAGGCAGAAGAGGAGACAGAACTTAGATTTGTGCTATGAACAATTGAATAAAGAGGAAGACACGAAAATTGCATCAAATCTAGATCAAACTATTCTTAAGGTATTTTTAACAAATTTTATTATTTTCCCCAAACTACTGATCAATTTTGGGATCATGCAATACCTACTTCTGGAGCTAATTTACTATTCTCTGCTGAAATGAAAAATATAGTCAGCTCCAACACATGYAACTGCAGTGACATATGCAGTCACAGCAGAGGAGAACCAAAGGAGAGGAGAAGGCAGGAGCAGGAAAGCAGGAACCAAAGAACCCTGGCAACCTGAATGTATACAGCCCAGTTTCTCAGAAGAAATTCTGTAAGTCTTGGAGCACTCCTAAGTCCTGACAGAAATATCTGCTGCCTTTAAAGAAACTATAACATACTAATGCCAGGGCTTTTACTTCAAACCAGATGTTCTCAGTGACAAAAAAAAAAAAAATCACAGAGATATTCTAGCATTTCCTGTGCATCTTCCACACTCCTGGTGCCACTGGGGAGGAAAGTTCAGAGTATCAGATTGGTGATCCAGATAGACTCATTTCTGCCATGGGCAGTAGAAACTGACTGAAAAAGGTGGCAGAATCCGATCGTGGTGTAGTTCCTGCTCAGTAAAACATGAGTTTAGTTTTAAGCATATGTGTATATGCTGTAACATGGATGGATTCAAGTCCATCATAGCTGCAGGGATAAACAGGCCATGAATAGTGACAGGGTCCATATAAAAGCTAGGGTTTCCTAATCCTGCCAGCTCACTGAGACAACTCACTTTCACAGCGGGGAAATGGCCGTGTCCACTGTCCCAGGTTAAGGCAGTGTTGAACAGAGTTTCCCACTATCTGGAAGCCTGGGTCACAGGAAAGGCTCACTTTTGACCCTGGCTTTAAATCAGCAGAAGAGGCCCGCAGATGTGGTATGGATCCTTGCAAAGATGGACAGTCTGTGGACAAAATATATGCATACAGTAAGAGATACAGCTATGTGCTGAAACGAATAAATTTGTTATCTGATTGTTTGATCCTGTATAAGTTTATCCAGGAGAAAGCTTTGGGAACTGTTACGTATGCTACATCCTGCTTGGGTTCAAAGGGTTTTGAGAATCATTAACATATAACATCAGAAAAGGAATCTGTAGGAAAAGAGGTGAGGAGGCAGTAGGTATTTTAATACCATCCAATTATTTTAGAATAAAAGACAAGAAAAACTTCTTTCTGACCCAACACCATCTTCACTCTTTCCCCATCTCAATTCAGGAAGCAATAAATCTCTGTCAGAGATTCCAATGAACTTTTGTTACAAAACCCTGGAATTCGAGGAATGAAGGACTGAATGTTCTAACTGTCAAATTATCAAAATAATTTATTCAAGGTTAGTAGGGCAAAGGCGGCAAGCTAGCATATTTGACCTCATAAAAGAATCTTATAATATTGTTCAGGAAAAAAAGGGTTCTAGGAAATAAAGTTCTAACCAGCACAAAATATACTCTTGTAATCTATCTTCACTCTTCCAACAACTCCTGGCAGGAAATCTGGCCAGGCTAGTACATTTCCTTTTTGGAGTTCTTCTGGACAGGATGTAGCCAGAGATTTTACCTATGGATTTAAAACAGTTGATTAGGTTCTGTTTAAGGACCATGTAGGAAAAGAATGTAAAAAAAAAACCACCTCCTTCCACGTCTGCATGCAACAGTAGAACAAATCATTGAATAAGTGATGTTCCTCTCTAGCACGAGAGGCTTCTGGCTGAACTACTTCTTATTCTGTACTAAAAAGCCAGCTAGCTGTGGACAGGCATGTACTGAGGCAATACCTGAAGGAATACTTGTCATACAAGCAAAGTATAAAACATAGTTCTTGAAACACAATTGCGTTTGTTAGCGTGAAAGAAAAATCTATTTATGTCACAGAAAAAGACAGATATGAGAATGCAACCTGAAGACAAAACTTGATGTATTTGCAGAAAAATGTCAAATAGGAGCCAAAAGGAACTTAATGTTGAAGATCTGCATTCCACAAACTCTGCTAGCACTGCACCATGTTTAAGGAACAGAAACACAAAAAGGAGCAGTTTAATAAAGCGACTTGTTGTTTCCAGGACAAGAGTTTTGTGAATTTAATGCACTAGGCTCTTAAAAACACTGCAGGCAAGGTCTACCCACACCAATACTAACAGCAGCATTGGCACTGACTTCCACCAAAGCAGGACAGGGCCATAACGAACCATGTACTGAAACAGGAATTATATAGGCAAACTAAGGATAGGAGAAAGGAAGGAACACACTGTTAGATCAACAGCAGATTAATATCTTGAGTGCAGATCTGCTCAAATATCTCAGATGGAAAACTTTTCCATTTAAAACATAACTCCTTTAATGGCACCACTAGGGGTTTCTTTTGCATTCTTACTATAAGAAACTGAAATGCCAATGGGAATCCTTAAGCTGTTTCAGTATTGTATTTTAATGTAAAAAAAAAAAATATTTCAGTAAGGTAAAAATATTTCTACTTCTTCACTGTGACTCTGAGAATCTATTAAACATAGTAGCACTGTTGTATTTCTATCTGGCCACCAACAGAAGGAACTTGGGGACTACAATCCCAGATGGCACAGCACTTTTAAGCTATTCAGACACCAGTGTATATTATATGCAATAGTAAGAATATGCAGACAGACCCTTAATGATGGGATGTCACATAAATATTCCATAGTGGTCCCTTGGAAGGAGCTCAGATGTCCCAACCCCAACATTTGTAAAAAAGAAGGCCGTCTAGTTCCACTGGATGCTCGGGGAGATTTCTACTACATGGAAGTGTTTTAAAACTGCAAATGAAAGACCAGGGCTTTGGATTCACTCTGCATTGCCTTTGTTCACTACAACTCCATGAACAGAAAGGAAACAATAGTCCCAGAAGGTGACTGGGACTAAGGTGTGTTATTGGCACAGTACTCCACATTATGTTTCTTCCTATCAGGGCAGATGCAACCATATCTCAGCCATGGAACTTCTGAAAAAAACATATGTGCCCTGAGGAGGATAAATGTGCAGTAAAGGGATAATTAAGGATTTCCTCTTCTTTTAAGATATCAGAGAGGGAAGTGGTCTATGGAGAAAAGATGGTTATTCAATTAAGAGAACATGCTAGTAATCAGGCTACTGAGACTACTTCCTACTCTTTGGCTCTTCTGAGCTGGAGGGTCATTCCAGTAATTCCTTGGCAGGGAGAAAGGAATGTTTCCTTCAGCAGCATGAAAAAATGAATTAAGAAGAGCAACAATAAGCAGCCCTGTGGGCTGTGTACATCTCAGCACAGCCAGCCTACCCATACAATACATGCAGCAYGGCTTCAGGGCACAGCTAGCTGGTTAGAAAGCACAGATGTGCCCAGTTCATGCTGAACAGTTGGGAAACTGTCTTTCTCAGAAGGGTGACTGGCTTCTGTCAAGTCTCCAGTGGATGAAATCAACTACCAAGAATAATGTGCTATACTGTCTGTCTGTGTGAGAAAGGAAGGTACACCACGAATGTCAGAGTGAATTATTCCCACATTGCCTCTACCCTGAACTCCAGTGAGGTGGATCAGACTCTTCTAGAGTCAGCTTAGCTGGAGAAAAGAGCAACCTGCTCTGTTTATCCTGAGATAATGTCAAAGATCTCACTTCAACAGCATGTGCTGATGGAAACTGCTTAGGCCAAGGGCTGCAAACAAACTGCAAGGAATCTGCAGGGAAAAATTTCCAGTGTGGGAAAGGCAGGTTTGGAAATCAACCCTTCCAAGCCATATGATGGAGAATGGAGGGCTGGAAAGGACCTCACAGTCCCATATAGACAACTCATATTTCTACTGCTCTCTGCTCAGTAACGAAACAACCAGACTGTTGGTTTACCTATACAAAATAAACGTGCAAATGGATGAGCAACTAAAGTACACAAAGAAACATCTTAAAGAGTGGACTTTGCCTTTACGTTATTCATTGGGCAACATATTCTGTCACCCTGCTTTCCTTTATGGCTGAAAATAGGAAGGTAAGACTTACTGAACAGTTCCAGCTGGCCACAACAAAACTGATAATAACAGATAATGATAGTGATTTACTATCCCAAGCTCTGAAATGAATGAGGTAAAAATTTTATAGGAAGCTTATTTGGCTCAGCTCCCTGTCTAGTCTCACATCTGCCTTTTCAGATGAGTAATATGGATACCATAAATGGTGGGCAGGATTTTCTTCCTTGTTCTAACTGTATTGCATTTGAAGAAAATGGGAATTTAATCAAGCCTGTCATTAAAGACAGACGACTACTGAGAAAGACTCAGAAAATTGCACTTAACCTCTTCACCAGTGTGTCCTGTAAAATCACATGTATACTTATCAGCTTCAAACGTGCTAGTGAACAAAAACCTGAAGATTTGACTTGACAATGCAACAATTGGTGACCCCAAAAGCCAAGAACAGTAGCAGATTGCAGGGCAGTTCTGAATCTAGCAGAAAGTCAAAGTAGCAAAGAAAAGGAGAAAGAAGCAGAGGAGACATTTGGAACCTGGTAGCAAAGATTCTGCTTTACTTTTATTTTATGTTCATTTTGTTATTTCTTATATGGATAACAAACAGTGATAAACCACCAAATAGTGGTAAAACCTTAAAAAAACCACCAGAAGAGCAAAACCTTTTAACCCAAAACCCCTTCCCCCACGAAATGCCTCTAACTTTGAACATCAATCCTTGCTGTTCAAGTGTTACCAATAGTCTAATAATTTCTGACCTTCAGGATTGAAATAGTAATGACCAGGAAGTGGTGATGGAGCACACTGTCATCAGGTTTGCAGATAATATCAAACTGGGAGGCCCAGTCTGCAGGTCTGTCTCTGCTCAAGGACAGAGCTGCATCTTTAGGGACCTTCGACAGGCTGGAGGAATGGGCCAACACAGACCTCATGAAATCCAACAGGAACAAACGGGAAGGAAAAACCTCTGAACGATACAAGCCGGGGAAAGCCTGGAGAGGGAACAGCTCTGTGGAAAAGGACCTAGAGGCTCCGGCAGGTGGTGAGCTGAGTATTGGCCAGTTGTGTGCCCCGGCAATAATGAGGACCAACAGCATTCTTGGCTGTGTGAATAGGGTCACAACCAGAAAGCCAAGGAAGGGATTATTTCCTCTTCTCAGTGCTTATTAGACAACATCTGGAGTATTGCATTCCATTTTGGGCTCCTCAGTACAAGGAAGACATTGACAAGCTGGAGCAAGTTCAGGGGAGGGCATCAAAAAGGTGATGGGCTGGAGCATTTGCCCTGTGAGAAGAGGCTGTGGGACCAAGGCTGGGTCAGCCTGAAGCGGAGACATCTTTGGCAACACCTAACAGCAGCCCCTGGTACCTATGGGAAGGTAATAAGTATATAGAGCCAGGCTCTTCACAGCAGTGCATGGTGGGAGACAGAAACACTAGTCATAAATGGAAGTGGGAGACCCCAACTAGATATAAAGAAAAACATTTCACTCTGAGAATAACTGAGCACTAAGGCTTGTCTCCCAGAGAAGTTGAGGGATCATTGTCCTTGGAGACACCTTTTGATTTCCGCTGATTTTTTAATTTTGTGAAAGTTTAGTGCCAAACCTTTATTTTTGGTACCTGAATAAAAGTAGCCTAATATTCAGTTATGCTGCCCATTCAGACTTTTCCTGGGACTATATAGCTCAGATTTTCCATAGTGTGTAATGCATTGACAAAAATTCTGATGCCTCCCCTCTGAAGTTTTAACGGCGCCTTCACACAGCAGGATGAGGGAACTGTAACCTGTAAAACAAGCCCTGAGCTTGTTAGAAGAAGGAGAAAACCCAACAAAACAAGATTGCTAACTTTTGTGTATGCCTTCATTTCTCTTTCAAAGCTACATAGTACAGAAAGGCTCAGTCAAAATAGAAGGCGACTCAGTGTTGATTTTACCACACCTAGTTTTGGTTATAGCTACTCTGCTTGCTACGCTAAGCTTATTACCCTAAGCCAGAGCTTCATCTGGTCTCCACTSACTTCTGTGAGAACAGAGGTCTATCCAATATGCTAACTTTGAATGCCTTTTCAAATGTTCATCCTATACTTAGAGCCCTGTGCTCAGGCACTGCAGTAAGGACTTACCTGCTGTGAAGACAGGACATGGTCCCAAATATTGAGCTGGCTGATGGAGCCCACAAAAGATTCAGCTGGGTTGAATCCTTCTCCTTTTTGATCTTGCTCTTGACCCAGTACAAGTGCACCACCGCCTAAACTCAGAGAGAATTAGAATAGGGATTAGAAACAAAGCCTTGCAGCAGGGATCCCCACAGGAAGATTAAAAACTAAGCAAAACAAAACTTTTGCTATCCTATGTTAACTAAGATTTTGTAGTGCAGGAGACCAGCTACCTTCAACAAATTCTCTCAACAAACCTCTGGGAAGCCTTATGCTAGACTAAGGTTAAGTGAGCATAACAATTTGGAAGTGACTCTCAAATACGCATTAATGCTGAACTCAGGCTGAGCAGAGCAGAAACTTTACATGGCTGCTTCAGGAATGGTATTGGCTCTAAGAGACCACTTCTAGCTCAGTATTTGAAGCATATTACAGAGCAATGCAAAATGCAGTTTTGAGCCGGTGGAGCATATTTTACAGCGCTAGCTTACACTTCCTGCTTTAAACAAAAGCTTAGAAAGTCAGATAGAACAAATATGATTCCAAACGCTCAGAATCACATTGGTGATTAGACAGTCAACGTTCTGACATGCCATAAACATTAAATTTCCTCTCCTTGACCAGTAGCACAGATGATGTGGACATGCATTTTGTATGACACAGGGTGTGTAGACAAGGGCAAAAAGTAATGGAGACCGCACACTTCCTTAGGTCTTGTCTCTGGAGATAACTCCAGTGTAATTGGGAAAGACAGGGACAAGCATAAGGTACTCAGACTAAAATGCTTCACTTTTTTTTTTAATATGGATATTCTTTGAAACTTTGTAAATTTGGGTGGTGACAGTATGAAAACACTACCAAAACCAAATCTCTTTGCAGCAATCTAACATCAGGCCTTTCACAGCTCTTCAATTATGAAGGTATTCCTTTTCATGTCTTCTGATATTACTGGAAAGACCGCTGATCACAGGAAACAATGAAAGAGCAAAACCCACCTTGTTAGGAAAAAATGCAAACATAACTTTAAGAAGATGTCTGAAAGTAACAAGAGGAGGCTATTTCAATCAACTCTGAGCCCACATTTGTAAGGGAAATGCCAGTTAAACTTAAGTTTGTTGTGTGAGAAACCTATTCTCACAAAGCCATTCCAAAAATCAGCTCAGCACAGGATCCTTTGTGGACGAACCTCTGTCACCCCCAAAACAAGTTACTGCCACTTCACCCTACAAATGTGCACTTTGTCTTCACTGAGGCTGAGTAAGGGAACTGTTCTCATGAATAAGAATAGCAAACATGAGACCTGCATAAACGTTGAAAATGGGAAAACTACTAGAAGCACCTAAACAAACATTTCCTTGCAGGCATAGCAAATTCTGCAATAAAAACAGAATGAAGGCAACAGATCTGGTATAATATAAATAAAGCATACCAGGGATTTTTGAGCCAACAGAGAGCCCGCTGCCTCCATCAGACAGTTTTCCATCGATGTACACTTTCCATGCCCCATCCGTGCATGTCCATGTGACTGCAATGTGATGCCAGTTACCATCGTTCACTGAAGGACAGTCTGTGATCCTCTCTTTCCCATTTACATACAGAACCCAGCTGCATGGAAGGAAGACGAAGGCATACTCAGTTGCATGCAGCAACTTTAGAAGTGTGGTTTGTCCCACATGACTCAAGAAATGTTATTTGCCAAACGAGGTAACTGTCTACAGGAAATCTCTCTTGAAAGATCATCATAGAAGATATCTTGGAAGAACATCATACAAGAACTTGGAAGTTATGGTTATCATATGCAAAAGATGGCAAAATAAGTCATGTGCTTTTGTACCAAAACATGAAGACTCAAATCATAGCTGCATAGTGGATTCTTAATCTTGCCCCTTGGGTCCATCCCTGCTTTTGGAGTCACACGACAAGTACTCCGAGTGCTGAGCTCCATTTTATCCAATCATTGTCTCAATGTGTCATTTAAATTTGATGTAAATGTAGTCCAGACAAAAATATCCTGCTTTCTAAACTTCACTGCTTTCTTGCCATTACTATTCTATTTCACAAAAAGTGAAGGAAACAAAGCAAGGAGAAAAACAAAACAAAGAGGCAACTCCAGCTATGGAGTTTGGATGCAGATTTTTCTATACCAAAGTAGGCAAAGCTGATATTCAGACTTCTGGTCTATGCTTTCTTTATCAATTCAAGACATCTGTAAGCTGCAGAAAAGCAAAACTGTGATTTACCCATTGTAATCGGTCAGAAGAAATGCATTATCACTTCCATTCTCCACTGCATAAGAAATGGGAGTCCCATAGTTTGTGGTGTCAGTGGATTTCATCCAGAATGTACACGTGATGTCACCAAGAGATGGGAAAACACCATCAAGCATGACGTATCCATAGATACCAGAGACTTCAAAATCAAGATTGAAACCAGAGGACTGTTCTGCAACAAAGACAAAGAGTTTTCAGAGCTACATTCCTGAAAACCCAGAAAGAGAATCAAATGGAATCTAAGCAAATGCAATAAAATGGAATGCAACCCATCTACAAGAATTATTCACTTTAAATTGATCAGAGGTAGAAAGAATGTACAGCAGTATGACACCAGCCAGCATACAAAGCTTTCCAAGGTTAGAAAACACACAGGGTTTGAAGAAAAACAACTGGAAAAGAAGCTGATTTTCTGACACTTGATCCTGTGTACCTGTTTCACACCTGCTGCCTGTAAAGCCAGGGGGACATTTACAAACGTATGAGTTCAAGGCATCCACACAGGTGGCTTGGTTTAAGCAGGGATTGGAGTCACAGTCATTGATGTTCACTTCACAGTTTAGTCCTGTGTACCCTGTCACACACAGACACCTACGGAGGAAAAGAGAAGCACATTTCAAAGGTGGCTGCTGTCACGAAAAAGAATCCTGGCCATGAGGCCAGGTGCGCCAATGGGAATGGCATATACTGGGGGCGGGGGAGCAAAAATCAACAGAAGAGATAATACAGAACTAATGGCGGGTTTTTTTGGTTGTTCCTTTAAGTATGCTTGTATTCTATTAGCTGCGTATTTCTTCTTGGTAGGGACAATACAATATTTAAACACAGTGTCTGCGTTTCTTCATATGAAATTGGGAGAGGCAATCATTGCTCTCCTGTGTGAAGCACGCTTTCTAGAGTCCACAGAATTATAGATGAGAGGTACTCGACTTTTCAGGCATATATGCTTCACTAAGGGAAAACCAAGGCAGTAGAAAGGCACCAAAATCTCCGGTACTTGGAAAACGAAGGTGTTTGAAAGGCATCAAAACTTCTGGGGCTTTGCAGAGGGAAAGAGTTACTACACCCAGACAGCAACAGCTGATCCATCTCTCTATCTCTACAGTGATCGAGGATATGACACTGCTATCRGTATTTGTAACTTCTGATCTGAGTTCAGATACCCTAAGGCATAAAAAGAACTATTTGGAAGATTCCATTGGTGTTTGTATTTTAATCTCTGTATTCTCAATATGTACACCTATCCCTATCTTGAAGGCTATAGGAATGTAATATTATCAGGTATGTAACTGGTCGTCAGCTATTCTAGTGGAAAGCAAGACAAGCCCTTGAAGCTTGGGAAAGTGGATTTCTTTGGGAAGATCAATATTAAAACTGTGCAGTCCTACCATGCTTACACTTCAAACTCTGAATATTTTCTTTGCTGTCTACCTTGGAATTTTTTTAGAGTGAGGACACTAGGATTTATTTTCTTGCCTTCTAAAATCTCCTTTAGTGTGCACAAGGGACCATTTATATTGGATCAGGCTGCCAAATGCCTTGCTGAAATCTAAGAAGGTTGAAGCACCACAACATATCTGACTTTTGCACTGTATTACGTCAATCATCTGTTTTTCACCTGAAGCTGTTGATACCATCTCTGCATGTAGCTCCATTCCTACAGGGTCTGCTGAGACACTCATCGATGTTTCTTTCACACAAGACACCAGTAAAACCTGGGAGGCACTTGCAGAAGAAACTGCCAACTCGATCTTCACAAATAGCCCTATTAAGACACGGGTTTGAAAGGCATTCATTGACCTCCATTTCACAGTGAGCACCTGAGAAAAAAAGAACAAAGTCACAGCTCCACTTTCAATTAACCTAAGAAAGAAGATTCCTAACCCATCTCTGTTTTTTTAAGGACTGTTGCCAATCTTCTGGGAAACATCAAACAGCAGGGTAGCCATGCAAGTTTGGGATTTACTCAATTAACTGAGGTTAAGTGTTCGTAGAAGAATTACAGGAACCATCTTTGCAGTTGTAGAAATTAACATTCAGCAAACTGTGCAGAATTTAAACGGATATTGCCCATTATGTGAGTAATCTGGGCTGAATCAGGAAATCACCTGAGAAACTATTCTGAGCAACTAATGAAAAGCTGCTATAAAAGATGTTTAGCTGGAACCTTAACTCTAAGGAGAAACATGAAAGCCAGAAACACATGATTCTGGGATTTCTGCTGTCAAAGAGGCTCTATGTTACAAGCATCGAAGAATAAAGAAACTGCATGTGATTTTATAGTGGAGCTCTTTGGCAACATTGATAATCAACAGATGTGCCTAGCTATTACAGAAATCTATGAAAGCAGCAGAAGTTGAGTATGGGGATGGGGAGTAGTTTTAATACAGACCATCTTGCCTACTGTTGTAATATTTTTCTTTTTTAAATAAAATTAAAAATAACAATTTGCACCCATGTGAATGTCCCTATTCCTTCCTCAACATCACACACAGAGTTCATGGCAAAATTAGGAATAGAAGACCGATCACTTAGTAAATCCTTCTGAAGCCACACTTACACTACAGGAACTCTGAGAGATTACACGGACCTAGGGAATCTAGTACATCCATATTAACATATAATATATGTAATATATAGCAATGAGATTGAAATACTTTGGACAGGGTAGGAAGACATCTTTTTTGGTCAGAAAGAGTGAAGGCTGACTTAAACAGAAAAAGGTGTACCTGCGAACCCTTTTGCACAAGTGCAGTGGTAATCATTCTTGCCATCAACACAGTGGGCTCCATTCAAACACGGACTGGAGCTACATTCATTTATGTCTTCCTCACACAAGAGACCTTCAAACAGCAAGGGTTACAAGGCATGATCAAGACATATTCAAGGTCTGCATGCTGCAGTGACTGAATATGGAAGACAGAACAGCACCATACTGCTTGCATAAGAAAAGGCTACTAAGATGAGATGATAAACTTCCATGTCTGACTGCACTACTGCAAACATCTACAGAGATCATCTGATGCTGGAATGTGAAAGATGCAAAGTCCATGGTTTGTCTTTATAAAGTTTAAAAAATATCCAGCAAGTGTTGCTGTCAATAAATGTATAGACATAAACATGAAAAATGAGGRAGACCATTTCCAGTAGAAAACATCAGGCCTTTTTTTTAACCACACAAAATTATCTCCTCAATAGTTTATTTCAATAGTTAGAAATTAGATGCTGCTTTGGCAAAGTACTCAAGTATGTCAGTTTCCCCACAGATTTCAATACCTTCAACATGCATGCAGGTGAGAGTTAAAAAAACTGAGAAAAAAGGTAAGAAAAAGCCCACTCACTTACTCATAGGGCTGCAGTAAAGCAACCGCATAAATGCTTTGTCTAGTCAAGCCATATTCAGTCTCACAAGCATTTTCCCTGTGAGTATTTACTAATTCCATAAACTTCATTCCTTTTTTTTTAGACCAGAAACGTCACAAAACAGAAACATACATGCACAAACACACAGACTGTCCTCGAATGCCCATCCTTCTATTTCAAAACCTAGTCACATACACTAGAACCTCACCCTAATCTGTAGATCAGATTGCTTTCCTGTTACAATACCACAGATGTGGACTTATATAGCCCTTGTGTTTTGTGTTACCTACTTGGCACAGAAACAATGCCTGTCTGAAGAAGAGCTATGAAATGAAACAAATTACCTGAATAGCCTGGTTGACAATGGCAAACAAAGGTCCCAATGCCATCTTTACACATTCCATTGTTGTGACAAGGAGATGATTTACACTCATCAACTTCTGTTTCACATTTCAAGCCTAGAATGCAAAATAAAGGACTGAGAACAGGGAGACGAAATTTGAACTTGTTCAGCAACATAGAAGTTATGACTACTTAATGTAGGAAAACATGTTTGATTAATTGCATACATTACCAGACATTCAGGTTTATTATCTTCTCTTTAGATTGTGTTTTAACACAGAACTGAGACAAAATGCTATCAGAAATGCATGTACGATGCACATTGGGCAACAGACTGATCAATTCCAGATACTGGTACTTAATACCCATCACAAGTAACACAGATCACTTCCTGATAATTGCTGAACAGTAAATCATCTGTTTGCTTTGAAGCAACTGGGAAGCCAACAATGAAGAAGATTACAGGCAGATCCGGTGGACTTATCTGTTTATAGTGCAAATTTCCAGGTTTTCTAATCATAAATATTGCCAAGTGACAGGATTTTCAAATCCACTAACTCAACTAAAAGAAACCACATTCAAAATGCTTTTCTGCCAAACACAATATAATTCAGTGAGAACATGAGAAACTATTTCTTTTCTTAATACTTATGTATGGTAAACTTGTGATGGATTTTCCAATTAGTATATATATATACTCTTGCACTGAAATGTTTTGCTCCTTTATACTTGCTCATGTTAAGTGCATGGAGACACGTTAGCTCCTCCACCTGCTTCTCATTTTTTACCTGTATATCCAAGTGGGCATATGCAAATATAGCCACTTCCCAACTGTTTGCATGTCCCATTGTTGTGGCATGGTTCCAGGAAACACTCATGAAAGACCTGCCAGAGGCAAGAATGATAGAATTACAGTAAAGGTGGAAACACAAGTGGAACCACAGGTGGAACAAAATATTCTAAATTGCAACCCTATAGTCACTTTGGAAAGCTGGGGGAAAAAAGTCACTGGCATTAACTTCTAGCTCTTCCTCTTTATCTCCTCAGCACACCAACCATTCTTTTTTCTACAGAAAAATACCACGAATCTGAATTATTATTTTAAAATGACTTTTTACTTAGCAAAATGTGATCATCACAGTTGTTCCCTTAGAACTTTCTTAGCTATGATTCACAAGTGACGTCTTATTTCATGCTATCTTTTATATGACAGTTCTCCACTTTGCCTCCTTTTGCACTGGCTAATCATTTCCTGCTACTGGTCATCAGGCGAACTGGTGGGGAACTTCACTCCCACCATTATTTCTTCTAACGTAGCAAACCTAAATTCAGCAAAGCCCTTGAGTAAATGGTCAACTAAAACCATAGGAGATCAGTTTGTCACCTGTCTATATGTTATATAATGGTTCAGAACAAATTTCTCATCAGTCAACGTTGCTCCTGTTTACACAATATCTTAACTTTAAATTCAAACAAAGCAGTCTTGTCAGAGTTACAGACTGGGGGGAAGGGGGGGGGGGTAAGGGGACATTTTGGCAAACATTGTCACTGGAGTAGTTTCTATCACATGAGGACTTGCCTGTATTTCAAAGAGGGTACCCACAGCAGAAGGGAGCTCTGCTTGCCTCCTCTCAAGTGTATCTATGTTGCAATAGGTAAAACAAAGATTTTACAACTGGGACTTAGATGCCTGGTAGCATTTTCTGGAATTTACCATATGGAAGACATTAAATGACTGAGAGTGATCAATCTACTTTTTATAGATTGCTGAACCTCCTTCATGGAGTTTACATTTCTTTTATAAGTGTGATAAATATTTCATACATCAGGTGAAGGCTTCAAGTCCAGAATTTAAGATTGCCAATAGTGATGCAGCCTCCTTTGTTCAGCAAAAGCGCTTCTATGATGACAAAGAGAGTTTGAGTGTGCCCCTCATGACCATCGCTCTCATCTCTTCAGGAAATACAGTCAGCATAACAATTACATTTATAAAGGCCTTAGTCATTTACTGCTGCATAAGGCACTCTTTCTTTCATTTTTGAGATAACATTGGAAAATATATCTTGTTCTTGCCTGACTGCTGACTTTGTACTGCTTGCTGATATTTTCTGGAGAGGCTGGTACCATCATTACACTTTCCTCAGCTGCTGAAAAAGTAGAGCCAAAACCTAAGGAGGAAAGATATGAAAGTGCTGTTAGTAATACTGTATGGCAAGGTCCCCATTCCATGAGGGCATAATAGTTGCATGTTAGTAATGCATCTAAAGATATGCTGAAAAAAGTGAATTTGTGGGAATAAAAAGCAAACTTTACAGTAACCACATAGTATTTTATATCTATTTTACACAAATATGTTTTTTTTGAAATGTATGTGCTTACAAATACATATATGTGTGTACATAAAAAATATATTTTATGTGTATTTATACACACCCACATACATGCATACACATATTTGTGTATATACATATAACTCTCTCTATAGTGTGTGTATATACATAGTATACATATGCAATATGTGTGTATGTGTGTGTGTGTGCGCACGCGCGCACATATCCACACTCTGTATATGTATACTGTTATTAAGCCTTGGTATGTATCACACAGTCCTCCTTCTACATAACGCAGAGGCAACACCAATCGGCAAAACCAGCTGTGAACGTCACTGGTTGAAATGGGAGGTCTGCATTTGTTAGGAGAGTAAGTGGGATGTTTTCTGTTAAGACTACTGCTGGCCAGCTTTCAGATTTCCCTTTATTCACTTTCTCCAGCAGAGATAATTTGGCTTACTTGAACAATCTGTGATGGATCTGGCACCAATGACAGTAGTTGTTCCATAAAAGGGACAAGACAAGCAGTAGGACTTTCCCGGGTCTGGTTGATAGTAGTCTCTGGGACAAGGGTAGCAAGGTGTCAAACCTGTACGAGAGAACTCGCCTGCAAGACATGGTACTGCAAGAACAAAAGGACATTTTTTTGAGTGATGACTTGCACCCCCACCCTACCTCCCCCCACCTCTTTCTCTCCTCCTCTCATAGTCCCTTCCTCAGAATTAAAGGAATAGGGTGCCAGGAATTCATAACTCTAGGAGATGCTTATTTAAATTACACTGTTAGGTGACATGTGGTTCTCAAAGGACTACGGAAATATCTGGGAAGTATTTCTACCTATTCCTTTTCCTGCTCTGGGGACAGCTTTCAAATTCAACTTCCTTTCCCTTTTATCTCTCACACCTGGGTTTTTTTTTTTTCCCCCTTCAAGAAGGAGTAAGGACAAAAGACAAGTCTTTTTTGTACCATTAATCCCTGCAGACTATTTCCCCTGGGAATCTTTCTGGCAAAGCTTCCCAAAGACAGTTTCTTGAAAAAAGTTATGGAACAAACTGTGTTAAAATTCAGTGTTTTTGTACAGAAGATGTGGAAGCTGTTCCAGAGAGAATAGTGACAAAAATCCTGTCATTCCCTTTCTCTTCTGTAAGAAAAAAGGTTTTATTTTCACGTAGGTCCCCATCACATATCTCATTTTATTCACCTTTAGATGAGAATCCATCTTGGAAATCAAAAGGAGGGCATTTGAAATAATCAGGGTAGCAGGAAATGACCTATCATTTTGCTGGGAAATGCTGCTTGGTCCACACTTAACCAGAAGCAGAATTCAATCGCAGGCAGATGAAGTGGATTACATTAGCCAATGTTCAAAAAACATTTAGAATTGTTTAGAGTTTAATTTAAAAAAATTCATAGCCCCTTTTGTTACAAACCTCCACAAGCTGAGACATCCACTGCACCTCTTTTTACTGTTGATGTATTTTCCGGGCAAGAGATGCAATTCCTGGATCCAAATGCTGGCTGATATGTGCCAAGTGGACATGTTTCACAGGTCTCAAGACCATTAGGTGAATACGTTCCCTGCTTGCACTGAGCTATGCAGAAGAATTCATAAAGATTAAGCAACATTCAACAGGAAACATGGCTCCTAACCTCTGAAAATAATGCTGAAAACACAATACGTGTCACAAGGACTTTTACTTCTAGAGTTTACTCTATTCTACAAGACTTCATGGGTACAAAGAGCAAAAAAAAAAAGAATTGTGGTGAAGTTACTGATAGTGCACTTGTGAATTATTAACCAGTTAATTCTTTTCCAATCAGCTTCACAGATGACTTATTGCAACTCAGTTATTCATTTTTAATCGACAAAATTAATGATAAAACAATAAACAGGAAATAAAACTAGCAACTTCTTTTTCAGAACAAGTCACAAAGAGATAGGGGTGCTGAGGTGCTCAATGCCAGAGCACTGTAGTGCAGGATGCAGACATTTAATCTTTGATCACGGTAGGACGGAGAGGAGTTGGCAAGGACAAGAATGGCAATATTTTAAGTGTATTAGCCCCTGCAAAATGGGCTCACAATCTCAGAGAATGAAGACAGAAATGAAAGAAAGCCTCAAAGGCCAGCTCTTCTTAAAACATCTGCCCAAACATCCTGCATGCCACAGCAGTGGTGAAAACCTGGATTTTTCTCTTTACATATGCATCAGGGGGCAGTTAGGACTGCTCCTCATTTCACAGGCTAACCTCATTCCAATAATCCCACAATGGGGACCAAAAGGATGCCACCAGGCATTCAGAAGTCGCTGTCTGAAGAAGACAAAGTTCTCACCTTTGCATTCAGAGATGCTCCTAGAGTGTAGATACTCAGTATAGCTACCAGATGGACAACTTTTGCATTCCAGCTGCCCTTCCTCATCTTGGTAGGATCCAGTCCAGCAGCTTTCACAGGTATGATGCTCCAGGGAGTAATAGGTACCCAAAGGACAGTTGACTGTAACATTGGAAACACAAGGCTTCCCTCAGAATGCACAATCATACATACTTGTCTTGCCTCTGGAGTTCCCATTTAGTCAAGCCCTGCTTATGTGAAATGTGACTCTGTTCCTCAGCAAATGGGCATCTCTCTGAACACTGCAAAGGTCTCACTACTCACAGGAAATGGAATCCAATTCTACATCACCCACAAGACTAATAGGATTAAAAGACTGCATACCAAGAACTGTTTTCCTGTGTATCACCAAGTGTGGATATGCCTGATTTCCCCATGGGAGTGGAATCCTGGGTACAAAAGCATCCTTTTTCCACAGGCCTTGGTCAGGAACATAAACATCCTCTGGAAGTCAAACTGCRCAAAGCATTTTTGCAGTTTATTGTTCTGGGAGACCACAAGCACTGGACTGTGTCAAAYCATAACCCTCTGCAAACATCCTCTAAAACCTTGCTTTTCAAAAGGATTCTAAATACATGTAAGGAGCAAGTCATCTGGCTTACCACACGTTCTGCCCCTCAGCACAGAACCAGGCCTGCAGAAAAGAAAGGCCTTCTCGGTTTCCAGTGAGTTGCTGTCAGCTACAATGAGTTCGGATGCAAACTGAAAAGAATACATGGGTTCCTTATTGAGAGTCCTATTCAGTCTGTTCGTGATCATCTCCAGAGTTTTAAGGAGCCGTCGCTGGTTTTCCAGTTCCAATGTATCATTCCTTTCATCAGGCAGTGGCACGCTAGCTGGATATAAACAGAAAACACAAAAAGCACACAGATTTTACAGTCAGCACTTCCAGTATACTCTGGAGTATATCAAGAGTGCAACACTCAAGCTTGCCAGTGGAAAGTGGAAAGCAGGCCATGTGCACAATGCTCTCCATGAACATGAGGCTGTGATCTTTCCCCCAAGCAGAAAGTCTGTGACGAAATGGGGCTATGAACATCTCCAGAAAACTGTCGTCTGCATCTCCAGCAGGCTTTGTGAACTGAAGGCGAAGTTTTAGTGATTCTATCAGAAACATGTTTTTTAAAAAGTAGGAATAGGAGAAGGACAATATTTTGACTTCTCTCACCCGTGATGTTAAATATTAACTTGATTTTGTGGTCGGTCATTGGAACATTCAGCTTATGCCTTTTGACTCGAGCAGGTGCTGCCTTTACAGAGGCAGAGAGATGCTTGGGTAAGTCTTCTTCTTGCGCTGCATCAACAAAATCATCATAGGAATAATCCAGCTGGTTTGCTGCCCCCCAGCCAGCCGGTCCTGTGAGGCATTAAGAAAGAACAAAAAGAGGAGCAACATCATGTGGAAAATAAGTGCCTGTACTTATTTCTAAAATACATTCTCAATAAAACAGGGTCTATCTAAAGCTCCAGATGATGTGTGCTGGCTTTGCCTCCGCACAAGTACCTATTGTACAGCATTTTAACTAAAGAAAAAGGAAAAACCAGTCTCACTCCTAACTGGTATCCTAGAGATCCTGAATCTTGTGCAGCTAGCCAAAGCTTTAAAGAAATAGTGCTATAAAAGTTACAGGTTGCAATTCTTTCTCTTCCCCTGTCTTGCATGGACTCTCACCTGCCAGCAACATCTTAAACAATTCCATATTGCTTTCTCTTCCCCTTCCTGCTCAATTACAGACAGCAGAGCCTATGCCACATGTCTCCACTGCATCTTCTTCTCACAACTCCTGAATAGTTCTACCATCGTCTGCCTCTCAGAAAAGGCTGGTAGCATTGCCTTATGTGTTTATTCCCCCTAGACAGGCATTTCCTGTCAAATTCACCCCCTGTATAATGTCCTTCACCTATAACATGCTTTCAACCAGAAACAATTAAACAATTAAACAATTGTTTCTGTACATAATCTACCTTTTCATAATGACTAAATCTAAGGATGAATGGTCTATTTCATTGATCTAGCTCTTTTTTTAAAAACATGAAGATATAAAAAAATTCTGCCAATTACCTGTTAGCAGTCACGTAGATTATGCTTTATTTACAGTGGAAGCTAGGACAAGTTAACCCCCACAGCTTCGCAGTGAATACCGTGTGAGTATTCCATAACTAATTTTCTAAACTGCTGTCTCTTATGACCTGAGAAGAGTTCTCCTCTCCGGCCTCCCCAGTGTAAAATGATGAGAAAATCCAGAAAACCAGCAACAAGGTTATTCTGGTAAGAGGTTGACATGAACCAGAAGAGAATAGGACTCTACATCCCATGTCCTAAACACTGTTTCCTCCAAATGCCTTTACGAGTTGTCCAGCTGTCATCAGTACTCATCCTTATCCTGATAGCAACTACAAACTGAACACCCAGCCCCCCCCATGTCCAATAACAAACAAATGTGCTCTCAAACTCAGTGAAGCATGTCTAAAAGGTGAGAATAAGCAGGAAGCTCTACCAAGTAACTCCATTAYAAACCTGTAAGAGAGCCACAGTCCTATGACAGAGTACATAATCTGATGTTGATCTGCCAAAATGCCTCCTGCTAAGATAGGTAATGTTAAGTTATCTGGTTTTAGCCTTTCTGCTCTGAGCACCCCCATGGGACTCAGAAATGCCAAGGACAACAGCAGTACAACATAGACACTAACGTGTTCGAAAATGGACTAAAAATTACTACTTACTTGGCATAAAGCAAAGTGGGAACAATCACTAGGACTGTCACAGCTTTCACTCTGATATAGCTACAGTCATCCTGCAAAATCTGCCCTTGCGTACATGAAGTCATTTCACAGCTAATGGGCAAACTTAAGMTTGTATAGCTTTACACTGTGAGGGTTCTGTGCTGATCTGAACGAGCATCAAGGATGCTCCTCATTTTCTTAACAATCTCCAGAACCATCTATTGTACATTTTCAGTATTTTGGTTTGAAACTGTATGTTTTTAAAACGTTGCTTTCTTCCAGGCTAACCAAGCAGGTTTGTAGGCCTCTGTGTGTGTGTTCTTTTTTTCCCCTCCCCATCRTGAGTCATCGCAGTAAACTTTTCCTCTACACTATATTGAAAGCAGTATCATAACCAGACAGCAAACAGTTCCATAATATTGTTATAAAACCCATTATGTAATTGCTTACTATCTTAAGAGCTCTATATTTATTTTTAAAAAATACCTCACACAACACACTGTGTACTTCAGAACAAAAGGAATTATTCTGCATTAAACCTGGATGGCTAAGAATCTATGCAATCAATAATTACCAATGGCAAATCCATTTTCATAATCGTAATTGTATTCCAAGCAATGTTTCTGTGTCTGGTCTTCCAATCTGCAGTCAATATCATCAACATCGTTACAGAATGATGGGACCTTCCAACATAAAGAAGAATAACATTAAAAAATAAAACCACAGAGCCCCCTCTCCTGACTTATAAAAACTTCTAGTTACAATGTAAAGCACTGGTCCTGCCAGTGACACTAGATTTCCCCTTTCACGTCTCTTATAACCCTGGCAAGGTCTGCGGAAGGAAGTATGTTCTACTGATATAACTGGGAAATAAGAGGACAACTTGTGGGCATACAAGCTCTTTGTTATAGAAGATCTTTTTTGTAAGAGAAGATGTCCATTCAGTTAACCACTCTTGCATGTGAAATCCCAAAATACAGAATTAAGTTCAGGCTTGTTTCTCCCTGCTGAAGATGACAGGACGAGCTCACACATTTGAAAACATCTGTGGTTTTTCCAGCTATGTAACTTACAATTCTGTCAGATTTACAACAATGCTGTCACTTTGTTTCTAGCTTTCAAACCTCATTTCTTTACATCTACCTCTCCCTACCCATGGAAGGGGATGCATGCATTCCACCAAGAGACCTCAGAGGACAGGGAAAATCATCCAAGAAGGACAGAAACCACAGAACAGAAAACTTGACAGAAACCTTTCTGGTATTGTTGATTTATTCTCTCTACAAAAGCAGTGGAGATTAGAGAAGAACAGATGAATGCATGATTTTTGATAAAACCTGTATTTCTTGCTTTTTCCAGAAAGGTTTCAAGCAAGTTGGGTTCTAGGTCATGTTTTGGAATTGCTTTGCTTTTTCCATATCAATTTTCATTGGAAAGATGGCTTCTGCTGATTTCCCCCTTTTCAGATCTCTGCTAGAATTTCAAATTCTTGGGAATAGGAATAGGCATATTCAAAACAGCCTTTCTGACTGTTTTCCCAGATTGTTGCATTTTGATGTAATTGCTTGGGCAGGTCACTAAGCATTTTTTCCTTGTTATCTTTTGCTTGCTGATAGTGATGGCCTAAGCACTGGAAACTAGTGGTACCTGGCTCTTAGGGGAAAGGAACAGAAATAAAACCAGCCAAGATTTCTCTACTGGAAGAGAACAAACCTGAARCAAAGCAAGACAGTAACAGATATTTAGGTCCAAGTGTCAGAGATTGCCTGAAGTGTTATGTATGTTTTCAGGCATTTGACAAGGGCTACTGACATATATTCCAAAGTTGCAGGCATTGGTTCACTAGCTGTATGTGCTAAAAATGCTTTTTAGTTAGTAAAGAAGTTTTTAGCATATGGATCTTGTCCTGCAAAAAAAATCTGTAAATGCCCAGTGTTCTCTTGTGGAGCAATGCAGGCCTGGACATCCACTCCTGAGACCACAACTCAAAGCCCTGCTGCTTCTGCTTTGCAGCTGAGGACAGACTTGTGGATTAAGAGGGGAGATTGTGATAATGAAGTGGAAAGCAAGAGACATGGTAGAGAAAGAACACGTTGCCCCTCCAAACTCAGTGCTGTGCAGTTCTTAATGATAAGAGTGAGAACTCAGAAACTCAAGAAACCTGAGCAAATTATTTAAATCACTACTACTGGATTTAAGTGCCTGGACTTAGGCACCAGAAGTAGAATGTATCTATTTGTATACTTTTATATTCATTTATATTATATGGATATATGTAATATATTTTTTATATAAAATACATACATTTTATAATCACATCCAACTTCCAGAAACAATACTGAGGTTAGGAAACAATCGACTAGGGTTTTCAAAACTGCACAGGTTGTCTTTGGAAGCCTACTGAAAATCTATGAGTCCCTAAGCTACTTGGACACTTCTAAAGATTCTGTCCTATATAACTCCACATTGAAGACTGAACTGAATTACATTAAAATGCCAGTGAATCATCTTTATTTTTAAAGGAAACTTGTCATCTTCTGAAAAAGCACAAATTTCATTTACGTGTTTCTGTTGTATTTTCCTTGTATGAAATTAGTTAGCTGGGAAAAGTAACAACGAAGTATGTCTTTTAAAAAGTATGTAAAAGGAAGGAGTATTTACTAACCTACCATTTTACCAAGTGCACTCTGGAATGCATCAGTAAAGCTATTCAGAAGATTGCTGTCATCACATCGTGTTGCTTTGTAGAGCATCTCAAAGGATTTGAACCCATGGTTTGCAAAACGATTTACTGAAAAATGTTGGAGGAATAAATTTTTACTGGTCAGTGCAAGAGTTTCAGAGCTAAAAGCAAGATCATGCAGGCTAAAACTGGAATACACTAAGCTAAGATTCATTGTCTTTAAATCAGGAACCTAAATTCCCAGTGTTGTATACATGAAAATGGATCACTCGTACCTCAGCCAATGCAGTTGAGTATGAACCTTTGGCAGGCATCAAATTTATTGGGAAAGCTAACAGACACTAAGAAAAGGTCTGTCATTTATCTATTTCAGCATGTTCTTAATGGAAGAAACCTGTGAGCTGTCAAGTAAACTCCATACTTACTTTTTACTGAGAGAAAGCAATAAATATTAAAAGTCCTATTACTAATGCTGCTAGCCTAAATATGAAAAATTATCATCCAGAATTTAAGCAAATCGAAGTTCCTAAGTGTCCAAGTTACGAATTTTGAATTGATAGATAGCTCTGAAACATAACTCTCATTTGCTCATAGCTGAAACACTGATCTCGTTTGCTGAAACCAAGAAATCCACTCTTACAGAAGTGGATGCAACATGGTGCCAACACTGGCTTCATATGTAGCTCTCATACATATATTATTAAAATGTTACCAAAGCTGGGAAATTCCACAGCTGAAGTTTTGCATGTGTCCATCTCAAAGAAAACACATAAACGCTTCTGATTTGGTGATAATTAGATATGTAAGTACAGCATGCACTGTGCATTTGGATCAGTAAGTTGCAAATACTGTTGAAATTCCTACTGAAAAGACACTGTTAGTGTTTGTAAACGAACTGTTTCAAATACCAATTCAAAATAATGACAGAACTTGCCTACTTTGCCATCTTTGCTATTTTGTGATTCCCAGGATTCAAATTCACTGATATTTTTGTGTTTTAGACAGCTTCTGAAATAAGACACAGGGACTTCCAGGCATTCTTTCACAATATTTGTAATAATTTGGAGGCAAAGGACAGAGAAGATTTGTTATCATTAAGTAGAAATCATAATTTCTAAAATATTTGTGTTTACTTCCTCGTTAAGCATAGTGTTTGATGAGTTGCAGATTCATTTTAGTAACAATAAGACTTACAAGAGCAGCCAGGCCACTCTGGAGAATAAGGTGGCTTCCAGACACCATCTTCATATGCACAATAGTAGTTTTCACTTGATCCTTCTGAAAAGCTATAACCCTCTGCACAGTGCAATGTACAATTAACTCCCACTTCATCGGATGTGCATGTAAAATCACCATTCACAGGCTCAAAGGAGATCTCACAGGGAGAACCTATGAAAAATACAATGATTTATATATTGATGAATGTGGTGAAGTAAGTAAGCACACAAGAAAACAGCACTGATAGGATTTCCCAAAGTACCTAGTATCAACCTGATCTTGCCTTTGTTGAAGTCTGTGGAAGTATTACTTGTTGCTTCCATAAAAGCAGGATCAGGCTACTGCTAAATTATTCTAAAACTCTGCCACTGGAATTTGAAATCCAGAAATGAGAAGACAAAAAAAAAAATTTGTGATACATATGAGAAATTAAAAAAACCCTCAGAAATACAAGACTCAAACCCTTCTGTACTTCTTTTGCAAAGGTGCATGCTCAAGCACATACTTACTAAAATAATGCAAAAGGTTAATCTAAATTTTTACATGAACTTACATACAATGCATTCTAGTAAACTACATTACATCTTGAATTCTGAAACTAAACATTATCCATTCTGCACTATTGCAACAA
This sequence comes from Oceanodroma leucorhoa, assembly GCA_030449065.1. Classification (NCBI taxonomy): domain Eukaryota; kingdom Metazoa; phylum Chordata; class Aves; order Procellariiformes; genus Oceanodroma; species Oceanodroma leucorhoa. The sequence goes on from JASVER010000100.1 coordinate 2,286,077, forward strand.
CACATGGACTTATCAGAATCATCTTAGGAGRGACTGACTGTAAAACCTCAGTTATGATTTATTTTACAGGCCAATTGCGAAGGAGACTGGAAACATTTGAAAACATTATGTCACAAATACTGAACGACAAGAAGTCTGAGGTGGTATACAACTTGAAATAATGCCACTTCTAAGCACTGGCTTGTTCTTGCTAAGATTTACAGCAAATCAGAAATTAGCACATCTATTTGCAACTTACCTTTTCTAAAAGCTATAACCAAAATTCTGGTCTGCATGATTTTAAATTCTCTCTTCACTAACAGATTTTTTTATACAGATGTCCAACTGAGACATAAGCACTAGAGAGCAGAGATGAAATAGAATTGTCATCCTTAATACTTTATCTGCCAAACTATTTTTTGGTCTTTAAAGAAGAAAGTAAACTGTGGGGAAAAGGTGTCTATGCAATAAATACAGATGCACCATTATACCTATACGTACAGACAGCTTCTAAAATCTAAGGAGTATTCTAGTATCTGCTACAGTATTTATAGGTGATTACAGAAATATTTCCATAAAGTTTTCCTTTTTAACTACAGATTTGAAGTAAGGCTTCACTAACACCTGTTAATTCATTTCACATGTATCTGTCACTGAGAAAAAAAATGGATCCATTACCGGAAGTTTTACTGCTTAATGAATCATAATTTCAGTGCTTTTACACCTAATTTTAATTTATAGGACCAAATTCACTGCTGTGCTGCTTCAGTTTTAGAAAATTTATTTGTTGGTACTAACAAATATCCTGTCTGCCTTCAAGTTACTCCAATATAAAATGGAAATAACTAAAAGGAAAAGTGAAGACTAAAGGAAAGTGGAGTAGCATTGCATCCTGTATCATATTCAGATAAAACAATGCCATACACTCTTGACCAGAAGATTAAGACAACAAACCTTTGATGACAATGTGGATCTCACATGTCCTGTTATTGCCAGAGGGATCCATGGCTGTGTACTGAACTGTTGTTTCTCCTTTGGGAAAGAGATCTCCAGGTGCATGACTCCTAGTGACAGCCAGTGGAGCACCTAGAAGAATTAAAAGACAACCTAAAACATCAATAAGTAAAAGAGGGTTGMTCACACCCAAGCTTGACAAATGGAGAAGGAAATGGCAGCACGTCTTCCAAATTATGTGTTCTTAAAAATAAATAAGTAAAAAAACCCTCAAAAAATCCCAAACTCCAAGGGATCAAGGGTGAACAGGTTGGAGTTCCCTAGCCTTCCACTGTTGCGTGCATGTTTTGGGGTGCACAATCTCACCTGAGTTGTCTGAAAATTGTGGTTCTTCCCATGTCACTGGATACTGACTCTCTACTGCTTGCACGGGTGGTGGAGATCTACATCTGTCAATTACAGGAGGTTCTGCATCTGCAGAATTTGAAGGGATGGCATGACATTAGCTTATTGAACTGCCGCCACAGTCAAATGAAATCTATAATCAGAAGTAGTCAGGTAAACMGCAGTTTTAAGTTCACATCAGAAGATACAACGAAGCTAGGTGCACACTTGTAAGCTGCTGCAACTGGTAGGTGCTGAAGGAATGGACGAGACTAATTCTTCCGCTGAACTCATGGTTTCTACATTCTGTTTGCTTTCTACAGAGCAAACCTTATTTAACAGGGCTCCTGAATAACACAACTGTCTGACAGAAATACTTGAACAATGATTTCCATCAGCAATGTGCGGGAACCTTGGAAATTTTGTTGGAGTCTTTCAAGAAGAGAAAAAATATATATATATATGATGAAGGCAATAAGTGACAACACAATAAAGCATTTCATCTACCAGTGTGAGGAGAAATCTTAACATTCAGAATGAACAACAGAACAGAACACAACCCAAACTGAACATCTGGGAGCAATGACTGCACACTATGCAAACTGTGACCCAAGATCAGCAAAGCATTTACTGAGATTATATTACTCCTGCGCTTATACCTGCACACATAAAGGCCACAGTGACTCACAGTCTCTTTCTGCACAAAGCTAGAAGGTTTCAAACATGGCAGACTYTTCCCCAGTGATTTTTAGCAGCACTTACCAATAACCTTGACACTGAATGTACAGCTTGCCTCATTGCCCGACTTATCAGCTGCTGTGTAAGTAATGGAAACTTCGCCGATTGGGAGAAGAAACGGTGGTATGAAAGCTGGGGTAACGTGAACTGAGACCTTTTATAAGAAAACATTTGTTATTTAAAAAACAAACCTGGTTAGTAATCACAACACTCATGTTTCAAGAAATGGCCACAAAATAGTATCCCTCAATGCCAAGCCTACTCATTCTTAATGCAAATAGCCTCTTCAAGTAATGAGGGCAAACTTTGCAACAGAGTGCTCTGCTCCCCTTCTCAACGCTGCTCTCTTTATAGCAACAGGAATTTACTCAGTCAGGATCTGGACCCTGACCTGCTGCAGTTTACAGCACTGTACATTAAGAAAACTCAAGACTGACTCCTGTTTGCCTCACTGCATGGAACACACACTACACCAGCTCAGAACCTGCTTTGTCTGCAGTTCAGCTCTCCAGCTGCAAGGGCAGCCAGACCTGGGAGATGAGTAGGCCATAAGTGCTTATATATCCAGTTTTAATCTACATATGTTTATGAGTCAATAGTCCACAGATGCTTCAAAACATTCAGGCACAGCAAAGGAACCCTACATTTGGAGTAAATGACACATGCTGTCTACAGCTCTTTCATATGGGTTAGAACTGTCTTAAGGAACTTCTCTTTAAAAGAACTGGTTTCATGAGAACAAATCAAGTTTATCTGACAACTGTGGCTTTGACAAACCAGCTACAACTAAGAGCTAAGGCACTTGTTTCCTACAGTTCAACGGATGACCCTATGTCAACAGAGCTACAGTACCTGACCATGGCTATGCTACAGCAAAAAATGTGTGAACTTAAACCTCTTTTACTGGGATAGCTCTCAGTTTCCTGTGTTTGCAGCAAATTAAAAGCACACTGTTCCTCTGCTGACTCATGATGAAGCATTCAGTTGCTGTAACTTGATCATGTCTGAGCCTGTAGGGAATGTTACTCTTCATGAAACAGCTCTGGAGCAAGTTTTCCTTGTAACTCCATTTCCAGACCTCTGATACCCATAGTAGCCAAAGGCCCACATCTGAACCTTGAATCGGATAGGAAAATGAGATTTTTCTTTCTCACCTAGGAAGCTGAAACGAGTTTTTACTTATCACAGTGTGTTCTTGTTAGTCTTTTAGATTAATGAACTGGTTTACTTCCTTCTGAGAAGAGTTTATTAAACTTCTTCACATTCTAAGAGCTCATTTTTAAAGCAGCCATCTCCATCTCATAAACAAGAGCACATTCTTTCTTTTGACCACATAAATTAACCATATGAGATTTTATGCACTTAAACACCATGCAGAATTTGTGACTGCATAACCCTAACCAAGACAGAAAATGCTGAATTCTCAAGATACAAACTTTTCAGCAGATTTTTCTTCTACTCATGCTTATCAGAAGAAAGAAATTCTAGTAGATCATAAAATTAATTTGAAATAGCTAGGTATAGAAAGACTGCCTCCTGTCAAATATATAGATTTTAACTTGCCTCATCACCAGAGTTATCCTCAGCTGTTGGTACCTGCCAGCTGATATTAGCAGAGTTATGATGTTCCAGAGTCTCAGTCTCAATATTTTCTGGACAGTGGATCCGAGGAGCTTCAATATCTGATCCAGAAAAAGACAAACTAGTTTTATATGTGGGATTATAGAAATAAAACCTCTATAATGGTTAGACTGCAACTTGTTATAACCACTGTTTTTTGTGCTGCCTGGAATATAAATGCACATGTTTTTTCAAACTTCCTGTCTCTGCCCCTTTTTAATTCTTGCCTACAGGCTCATACATAAACATAAATTCTCCTGGGGAAGGGACTATTTTTGTATATCACTGAGCACAATGAGACTCTGGTTTCTACATACAACCATAAACCAAAGAATAAATGAGACAGAATAAATTTGTTTCTCTTATTATTCATCCATTCATTACACACATACGTCATTAAGAAGGAATGGCTTCTCTATCCTTTCACTGCCCACACACATGACACATACAGATGAAAACACTTGTTTCTGATAATCAGTGACTTAAAAAAAAAATGTATTTGTGACATGATATAAGTACGAACAAGACAGTACTAACTCTCAAATTCCCTGGAGCATGGTGTGAAACCAACTTGAAAGAAACAATGGCAAGATTTCTGGCACCAGCTGCTGGAAATGTTCCTTAATAAGCTCCCGCTACAAGGTATTATGTAGGACAAATGGAGTCGTCTTGTCAGGCATGTGACAATGCTGGATGGTTTCAAAGGACTGGTGGTACAGTATGGGTAACATCACCACCAACATTTAAGACTCAGGTTTCTGTGACAAACTTAAAGTACTTCTTCATTTCCCTGGCACAAGGCCTCCCAAAACATTTGTGGTCAGGTTATTTTATTGCTGTAGTGTTGTTTGATAAATGGTCTCTAGACTCATGAGACAAGGACGCATTGAGCTCTGAACTCATCTATGCCCAGGAGGCTTTAAAACAACTCAGAACTGATACCACTTATATTTTTATTACTAAACAGTTCCAGTAAAGACATAAGTCAGGCAATTAAACCTCTGTAATTAAGAGTGCAAAGCAATAAATACAAGTGATTTTGCCTTCCTCTGAACTCATTCTGATGAAAATTTTATTAGAAATGCAGTCTTTCAAATAACTACCAGTTATGGTTCACAGTACCCTGACCACAGCCTTCAGACTAGGGCAAATTCCATTTAAAAGTGAAATTCTGTAGAAGGATTAATAAATAAGTCAGAAAGAAAATGGCTATTTTGAACTAGCCAAATATGTTGGCAGCAAAATAGAGAGAGAGAATAACAAGAATGAAAGCAATTGAAATGCAACTGCTCATTTTTACTAGAGAAGAATAACCTTCAGAATTTCTTCGTGCCTCTTATTTTAGGGTTTTATGCACTGGTAATATCTAAAGCTTGAAACCAAGCCATGCTGCTTTATCTTGATCCAAACACTTCAGCTTGTAGCCTTGTGCTGGGATCCCATCAAGTATTAAAAACTGTGGTTTGGCACAGGTTTACACAAAAGACTCAGAAAAACAATGTGGTACATCACAGAATGGGAAATAATATGTTTAAAGAGAGGGATAAAATCTTCCTGGCCATTACAGACAAAAAAGTTCCCACCTCAGTTTCTGTAGTGACCTGGCATGATGACTGCCATAACTGTTTTCTGTACTGTTCTTTCACCCAGTGGCTGGCGAGGGCCCCAGTTTGGGGTGGAAGCATTAGTTCTAGGAGCACAATAGTTCATGAAGAGGTGAAYAGCATATTCCCAGACAAACTGCACTTTTGTTGGTATCCTCCTATAATCCAAAGCCAAACTCCTGCCAACTCAGTGTGCATGTGTGTAAGGGCATAAATAACCTACCATTTCTAGAAGAGGTGGGTAAACATGGCAGAAACATACTCAAATGCATGTAACCATCTTCTGCCCATCTTCATACTCCATGCACTTGTGTCAGCCAATTTTGGCCTTAACTCTTGTGCACTGTTGCTCAGGGCACATCAACAGCCATAGTCAGTTCAAAGACGACTGAAATGAACCATCCCTCTATAGTCTGTCTATCAGCCAGGGTTTACACAGCATTTACAGAGTTGCTCTGACTTCAGGGCTTACATAAACCTGTGCTAAACCAGTAATAGTATTATTAACATTCTTGTTTTACTAGGAGTGTGGGTTCCACTTTGACTATCTTTAAGCTAAGAGCTTTCACTTCTAGTCTGAAATTTTGAATTTACCTGCTCATCAGGCCTTTCAGCAGGTAGCTTCCCAACAACAGACTTATGAGATGGATCCCCGGAGAGACAGTTAATGATGGGCACTATAAGATGGCACTCAAGCAACCTCTGAACTCCACATTTTTATTACAAACTACAAGTAAATCTAACAGCCAAACTATAATGGTACAGGCAACACTACAGACTGTTTAAATCATGCTTTCCCCAGTTCAAACCTGTCCTCACTCAGTTATTTGCTGTGTGGTTCCCTTCAATCCTGCACACATGTGTACACAGAAATGGTTTTGTGCTGGTCTCTACCTTTACACAGAGCCTCCTGGATGTTTGCACTCCATCTCCCAAATGAAATGCACCTTAGTTCTTCTCTAGCTCCAGACAAGACGAATCCTTGGGGACAGCTCAGTTGGCACACAGTCCCAGAAATGGCAGGCTCCAGCCCACATCTGGGAGGGAGAACTGTTACACCTGCTGGTTTCTGGAGGATGGGGCAACGCATTTCTACAAGAGATCAGTAGGACATCTTTACTGACATACACGAAGTATACATTCAAAATAATCTGCAAATAAAGTCATATGGCAACTCAGAGAGAACACAAAATACACAGACTTTTAAAAAGTCTGCATGCGCTATTAGTGCATCAAAACATTAAGACCTGCTGAAGCTTTGTACTCCAGTGCTGACTGAAGTAAACAGCACCCAGGATATCAGGTCTTCTATTTTCTTGCTCATGCTTTTCACTGAGACAGAAACATGGTATTTTTTATCTGGCTCCACTATATCTTACTCTCTCTCTGTTTTGGTGGGTTTTTTTCTTTTTTTCTTTACAACTTTACCTTTCATAGTTGCTTTGTAGCTGCATTCCCTTGCCTTCTATGGAAACCAGACCTTCATAGCAGGAGAGAGGTAAGAGTCTTGAATCTGTTGCCTTTTACACCTTTGACACTGTCTCTTGAAGTAAGAATTAGAGAAGAAAAAGGACACCCTGCCATGAGCTCACTGTAGGTTAGGGACATGGCATGCGATTTTGCCTACCACATTCCAAACCGAATGAAATTGGGCTAGGTCTTGACTGCGTTCAAACCCAGTTGCAAAGACTCCAGGTAACCATAAGTGGCGGCTGACCTTCTCTGTAAAGTCAGGAAGGGCTAATGGTTGCTTAAAGGCTTAAAATGTTAGTTTTGAACTATTTTATTACTAGAATTCACTACAAATTCTGAARATTATTTGCATCAACAGGTAAACTTCCAAGAACCACAGTGTGTGTAAACAGCTTCAATTGTCACAAATGCTTTGAGACACRAAAAAAGCCCACATTTTTGAGCTGCTGTTTTTACCATGTGAGGTAAAGAATGCTATTTTTACTTCAAACATGGAGTCATTAACAAACAGKGCAAAAAGGGGTATCCCATGAATGCAGGTCGTAGACTTTCAGTAGGGTTTCTTACAACTCACAAGAAAGATGCTTCATTATTTATAGCCAATGAGAAGACTTGTAACTCTTTAGCTAGGCAGTGAACAAAGCAGACAGGTCTTTACACAAAGGGCACACAAAGAACAACCCAACCCAGCTACAAAAGGGAAAGCTCTGTTCATCTCTTTGCAATGGTTTAATGACACAGAAGTGATTCACATTCAGAACGCTTCCTATCCCTTTCCTCTCCTCTCCCAAAATATACAGTGAGTAACTGAAAACTGGATTTTCTGCATGAAACAAAATTTAAAGAGTCTAAGTGTTCTAAGCATTTCCTGCCCTTTAAACTCTCAATACTGAAATCGTGTTTAAAGTCCAAGCAGTTAATAACTGCACTTCATTTCAACAGGATGCAAAGACCATAAATGTTAACACATTTGTTCACTTCAGGCAGACACTTCTGGCTATGCAGTGTAAAACAACTCCATCAGAAAAAAAAACCCAAATCCTAACTTTTGGTTGCTCACCACAGGAAGGTGAGCAAATAGCAGAAAGATCAGAAATTGGAAAAAACAATGTTCGAAAAGACAAACTAAAAACATTAAAATGTATACTACTCAGGGAACAAGTAGAAGAAAGGCTGCGAAAGGTATAAGCACGAAAACCAGAGAAAACTGCAGCTCTTCAGGAAGCAGTAAAAGCCCTCCTGGTTGAGACGTTTCCAACTATACTAGCAAAATCCTAGTAGACCACAATCCTGAAACATCTGAAAAACATTCGGGATAACCTTTGGTATATCTAGCCCAAGGGAATCTCTTCTAAGTGGGACAGGTTTTTACCAGAAAAAAAAAACCCGTAACAGTGTTGTTTAGCTTTTTTATCTGTGTTCAATTCCAGAATTTGATCAAGCTGACCCAGGAAGTCTGGACTTCATGAGGAGCAGAGTGATATCCACGATATTAGTCATATGTATAGGGAATTAATAGAGAGAGAGGAAAAAAGTACTTCTAAGGAGAGACAAGAACCTGCTTTTGTCTGCAACTCCTGTGATGAACCACAACACTGTATTATAATTCTTAACATCAAGAGGAATTTCAATATTATAACAAAAGACAAGATTACCAAGCAAATCATGCCTTTTTCCTTCAACCCCTTCGCCAAAACAATGTTTCAGGGGAAGAATTGGCCAACTGCAATTAAAAGTGTGGACTAGCAAATCTTTAAACACTAGGTGGCATCAACACCCTGGATGCCATCTGTATTTTTTTACCTGTCTTCACTAAACCCTGAACAAAGCAAGGAGAACAGTACCTTGCAAAATGCATTATTTTAACATGCTGGATACTAATCTGTCGCCAGTGGGGAAGGAAACACAAGAACATGACTGTGGAATTTTTTTTTTCAAATTGGACAAATGACAAAGCTTCCCTTTTCAGCAGATATTTTGTTTGTAAGCCATCTATAATATATGTAACCTACTCAAAAGTAACTCACTGCTAACAGCATCCTTCATGAAAAATATAAAAATTTAAAACATATGTAATAACCAAACTTGCATTAACTTCCAGTCTCTTGGAAAAAGATGTATATGACAACAGACCTCACAGAAGTGACTGTAAACAATCCAGGTCAGATATGGTTACAGATGGTTGTAGTACAGTCTCAGTGAGCTAACTTTTAAATAGGGTAAACTTTGCACTGATGCATACTCAAACTGAAAAGCATTCAGAAAAAGAGCTAGGAGAGTACCCCGAGGTCCAAGAAATCGGTTTCAGGGTAAGAGACTGAACCCAGTTCCACTTCAATTTTCTAACAGAAGGGTCGGAAATGAATAAATCATCAATTATAAATGGCTAAATACAGCAGGATTTCTGGTATCTTTTATGTAGCAGATGATAAATAATAGTTAGGAGCTGTTCAGACTGAAAATAAATGGAGAATACCTCCATGATAATGACGGACTTCCAGAAAATGATTACAAAGGGTAGTTTTTGAGGAGGACATGACATTAGTCTTCTGATTTGCATTCTTCCCTGAATAAAACTCCACACATTTATATTGAACAAGAATCTGAGCAAGCTTGTTCTAAACACCAGTCACAACAAGAAGCAGCAGAGATGTTTTCTAGCTACCACTCTTCCCCCTGTGACAATCAAAAGTAACTTTTACACTAGATTTTCAGACTCAATAAAAATAAGCTATTGCCATGGGTAATGCAGGAATGGAGGCAATATTGCATGGCATGAAGAAATCTTCTGATACAGAGTAGAGCTGGATTTTAATAATCAAAATGCTAAGCTAGGAAGGATGAATTCAAGTGATGAATACAGTTAATCTTCCAATTATAATCTTCCAACAGGATTTTAGGGTCCTTTCCTTTTGAAGTTAATTGAAGTTTTTCCCCTGACTTCAACAGAAGAAAGATTAGGATCTCTTAACAAACTCTCTTGATAAATTAATACTTGTGGATTATTTTCACCATTTTAGAGAGTATATCTACAGTTAGAAATTTATTCTTGTCTCACACAAAGTCCACATTTTTAAGCCTGCAGTAAAACAGTAAAAAACAGCCACAGCTTCAAGCCAAGTCATCCTACTGGCATCACATTTACTGGACCCAGGTGACATGTACTTCACCCTGACTTCAGTTAGCGCTGGATCAGAATTGCTGGATTTCTAAGCTTGTGTCTTTTTTTTTTTTTTTCCAGTCTACCCTTGGAAATGTTTCAACTGTATTTCTTCCTCTTACCTTTCTAGGTTAATTTAATACCTGTCACTAGTCCTAAATGGGTACTTCTGAAATCTACAACCCTTTATTTCTGGAACAGCAATATATGCTTACCTATCCCCGCACAGCTGGTGTGACCTCTGAATCCTGCCTTAGAGGTGCTTGGTCTCTAACTTGCCTAAACTCTTATTTCCTGCTGGGAGTTCAGCAGAAGTATCTCTACTCAGCACTCACAGTGCCTGGCTAACATACCTTAGTCCTTGTCTGGAGGTCATCTTTAGCTTTAAGGTGGTAACTCAAGCCCCTGGCTGTTCACATTTAATCTATAGTATAGACCTACAACTTGCATGTTTCCTACAACACATTGTGTGACAGTGTCTTAACACTCACCAGATGCAACGACCTTTCAGTTATCAGCTGTCTGTGCTGGATTTCAATGATAATCTGTCCACTTTCTCCGTTTACAAATTCCTTTGCCCCTCCCCAACTTCTAACACCTGTATAAAACATCCATAGACAAATCCTCATTCCTGTCTTAGCTTCACCAGGTATTAAAATAGGGGGAGTTTCTTACTCATGACAGCATGTCAGAAAAGGCTGCACTCTGACATGAACAGACAGAGTGTGATCAGATACTTACCCACACACTTTGGCTCCTTTGAATCCCACTGTGAAGTTCCCTGACAGGTGAGTTTGGTGTTTCCTTCTATTTCATAGCCCTCATTGCAGGTCACAAAACATACTGTCTTATAGGAGATATCAGCCGTTGAACAATTAATGCGTCCGTTTTCAGGAGCCCGAAGTTTGGGACATGTTCGAACTGCAAAGGGAAAAAAACCACCGGTTCACTCTGCAGCACAGAGAACCAGTGGAGTTACACCAGTTTGCCCAGGTTTTCAGGGTTGGAACAGGTACTGGCTTGTACACTAGTTACAGTAGTTTGTACAAATTTAGGGAATAGGGCTGGAACAGGGCTGATTTTTTTCAAAGGCTTGATGCCTTCCTCTTACAGAGTCTTACACAGCATGTATGAGGTTGGGCACACACTTCCAAGTTCACGTAAGTTCCGATATAACTTTGCTTGCCAGGCTAGCAAACTAACAGAGCTCAGAAATGTTCCTAGCCGTCGAAGGCATCTGGCACACACTGTGTGGCCTGTGCTAGTAATGTCTATCGGCTTTCAAAATGGGACAGCTGCAGGCAAACGGAATCCTGTGGAAAAGTGTGTGTCTTTGGAAGTTTCTAATCCCCCAGCCACACCTGAGAGTTCTTTGGGGATTTCCAGCTGGCAGTCTGGTACAGGCTGAGTGCACATCAGGGAGGAGGCTAACAGCTTATTAACAGGGCAGATGGCAGTGTCCCAGTGCTCAGGAACATTCTCAGGCACTCTGGAGTGTATTGATGTAGACACAGACACGTGTGAGCCTCCATAAATCAGAACAGCAGATATTCATCATGGTGGGGGAGAGAGAGAGGAAGAAGGCATACAAGGTAGTCATAGACAACAGGACCACGAGAAATTAAAGGGACAAATTAGGCTGTTGCTGAGACAAAAGAGACCCGTTCAGGTGTAGGGCTCCCCATGGAGGCAGCCCATGTTTCCCTGGTTATGGTTCCATGCATTAAACAAAAAACCATCCTCTTGTCAATAAAGCATTTTCCATGACCAAGAAATATTTCCATAAAGCCAGCGAAAACAACAATGGTACATTCTGCTTGCTCTGGGTTTTCTCCTAATACATTYTTCTGGATTAAATACACGCTTTGTAGTTGTTTTTTTTGTGGGTTACTGTTAATTGCATGACATGACTGCATTAATCGCTTTCCAATAGAGCAGCAGATTTTAGCTAGCAGAACAACTGAGGAGTGTTTAATGTCAAAATCCAAAGAAGTGCAAAGGGATTTTCCTTCACCCTCCCTTCCTAATTTAAGTGACAAAATACTCCTGAGATTAACAAGACAGCTATAAACTGTGCCTTTGATCTTGCTCCTTTTCATAGTCTGAGTGAATTGAGACTAGCAGATCCAGCACATGTAAAGGTGGGATTTTTTAAATATTTTTTTTTAATTGGAAGTCTTCAGTATGATGGAGAGTGACACAAGAAAAGCAAAACCATATCCTTTCAATGCTTCAAAGGATATTAACTCAACATCAAGACAGTACCTCAAGGCAGACTTTTCTCTTCCCCCAACTTCCAGACAAATTCTCTGTTAAAGGAAGATCATGCACCAACACCCAATAGGTGAGTATTTTTAAGTGCTCCAGAAAGTTTTCCAAGTACTAGAATCTTCCACTTCTCTATAGACAGTGAAGATGAAGGATCCTTTCTTTGTGGCTGACTGGAGAGTGTAGATTCACTTGCAAAAGACTGTCTGCCTAGTAAATATTGCCCTGCATTTTCTATTGTAGATGTCCTCCTTCCATTTTAGGAAGGAGGGAAATGGAGTGATTGGAGTGGGAGCTTACCTTTGGAACATTCTTTCACTCAAGAGCTAACAGGATCAGATCTGCACACCCAACTACGTAGTGAGCAGAGAAAACCACTGTAAAGAACAAACTAATCCAACAGAAAAAGAATTTTCAAACACACGACATCCGTACCTCTGCAAGTAGCCTCTGATCCAGACCATTGGCCATTTGGCTGACAAAGCCGGATGCTGCTTCCCACAAGATCAGATCCTGCTTTGCATCGGATCCCACAGGCAGCATTAAAGTAATTGTTGCAGACATTCTGGACAAAGTAACCATTTTCAGGGGGCTTCAGTTCAGGGCAGTGAACAACTAAATAATTAAAACAACCACAACAGAGTTACAATGCTAGCTGGAGTGCAATAGGCTACTGAAAGAAAACAATTTTCTTCATTTCCAACTTGATTTGCATCTTGGTACTTTTGTTGTTTTGAATGACACAGAAGATCTTGCATGCAATTTGACATGTCCTTCACAGTGCAAACACAAATAACAAAATTGTCCCAGCACTTCATTGTGCATTCCAGGGGTATTCTGTTCCTGGATGGAAACACTTACCTTCACAGGTTTGTCCTACAGCACGATATCCCTCCCGGCATGTACAATCCTCAATGGAGGTACTGCCTGGTGGAGAAGTATGATTCTCATCGGGACATGAGGTGCAAGTGCTGATTCCACCTGGTGAACCTTCAGGCTTGTATGTTCCTGGTGGACAAGCTGTTGAGCAAAAGAAAACATGACAGAAAGGAGTTCAGGATATCCACCTTTCACAGCTAGCATAATCTTTCAGGTGTGTTGCTTTACTTTTTTACATTATTTTTTTCTACCTCATACCTCCAGTGTCACTTAGGGCAGGAGCATTCTCCACTTAAAGTTCTGTAGAGTTCTTACAGGGGTGAACTAAAGCCCACCAAACTCGGTGGAAGTCTCTCCAGTGACTGCCTGGGGACTGATATTAAGTCTATGATTAATCTTCTTGAGAAGAAGCCCAGTCCCAGAAGACACACCAGATTTCACTGATAAAACCTGTGCTGACCTCACAAAGACATTCTTGATGTAGAGGTGTAAAAAATCAGTTCAGACAAAATCCTTGCCATTCAAAACTACACTGAAGTTTAATGCATACAAATTCTTAGTAACAAGCTAACACAAGCTAGCAAAAACCCCTGCCCTTGATTTACACATTATGATTGTATATGATCCACACACTATACTTGTTAAAATGTATGAACTACCAACAATGAAGCAATTAATCAAAGCAACTGCTCCCTGAAGATTTTGCACTAATTTATATTCCATTTAATATTTTTAACTCTGTGCATCTACATGCACAAAACTTAAAGAGATTCAGGAGATGACTTCAGAGGCAGGGAAAATGCATAGGAAAAAAGCACCTCTCACCCGAGAGCTTCAAATTGGTTGGATAAGTCTGAGTCTTATCTCTCTCTGCCTTGAATTCTGTTCTTCAGGAAACCACCATAATTATCTTTATTTATTTCACAGGATGATGTGAGAAACAGGGGAGTGACTAATCAACAGGCGCTGATAAAGTGAGGTATTGATTAATCAGGTTACCACTTGAAACAGAACTCAAAGACACTTGTGCTGAAAAACATACCTCCTGATGTAAAGTTCAGGAAATATTTTGAGAAGGTTACGTAGTATTAACACTAAAACCCAGCCAAAAAAGCTCTCATTTCATTAGTTTCACTATCTACAAATTTTCCTAATGGCCACACTTTCTCTTGCAGGCTGCAAGTCAGCCTCTCATTTCCTCCCCTCAGTACCGTCACTTTGTACCATCTGATGCAGCTCTGGATGGTATAAAGAACTGTACAACCATAAACACCCTCAAGTGCCTTCCTCCTTACATAGTCAGGTGCTCTGCTTCCGGAGCAAATCCCTCCTATTGAGGTATATTTCCTGGAGTTCAGAGATTCTGGCAGCATCAATCTTTTCTTTGGTAGATAACCAAACCAGCTGTTTGCTCTGTGAGTTAGGTGCTAAGATACTCTGACTCTTGTCTTATTAATGAAAACAACTTCCTGCTTTCTAGGAAACAGGAAAAGAAACCCCCAAAACCTAGAACAAAAACCAAACCAAACCAAACCAAACCCAAAACAAAAAAAACCCAAACAGACAAAAAAMCCTCCAGCCTCCTTTTTCCTCACCTGTTATGGGAGAATCGACTTCCGTAAGCCAAACTTTATGGATTATACCCCAAAAAAACAACCCATATGAACAGTTAGAACTTCTTTACAGAGGGAGCACAGTCTTTTGAATAGCTTCCAGAGATATTTTTTTTTTCTTCTCAGAAAAATTTGCAGTTTTATTTTGAAGAAAGCAACCGAGTTAAGAGGTGATTTTGGGTGTTGTAAATTGGCTTCACAAATCTGTATTTTAAATACACTTTTAAAAAGACCATGAAAATGCCTAAGCAGTAAAGGATGTAAGTACAAATCAAGGCATTTCAGGAAGGAAAAAGGGCAGAAAAATTCAATCAGAATTAGAGCTGGGAATTTTTCATTTTTGTTTTGCGACTTCCAAAAAAGCATTTGCAAAAAAATCCCTTTCTGTAGTTCACCTGCCCTTCCCATCCAAGACATTCCTCTGGAACTGTTACTGCTTCTTTCCTCTCTTCTGTGCAGAAATCCCCTCCTTGGACATTAGATCTCTCTGAAATATTCTCTCATGCTTCAGACAATCACCTCCAAACTGGCTAAGTATCTGAGGTATTATTCCGAAATCTCTGAAATACTTCCCTCTGGCACTTTGTGGAAGTCTCTGTGCACCCTTGTTAAAACTAACCGGTATCCAGCACAAAGTGACGAAGTGCATCCAAAAGGATACAGGAAAGAGTGCAAGTTAAGCATTACAGGGCACCTGCTGTATGACAAAGCTGCCTTCCATGTGCCAGCAAAAGTAAATGAGTCTCTTCTGTTCTATGTGTGGCATATAAAATGACATCTAAAAGAAGTGTTTCATTAAAAAAAACAACCAAACAACAAAACCCCAACCTAACTTCTCTCTTTCTTGCAACCTCACCTTAGATGAAGAAGCAGCAGCTCCTTTCTATTTCTGTTTTGAGAACTATGGGATAAAAATAATCACCCGTTCCATGATGCGGGCAATTTTAACAACAAACCCAGTACCTTCCTTAGGGCTTTGAATCAGTCTGGCTTTGACAAAAATGGTTCATTCTGAAATTACACTTATAATTTGCTCTTTCCAGTGAAGCAGCAGGAGGTAAATAATATTGTTAAAATGGTTATTAATGTCTCTGCTGGGAAAGACAAGTTTCCCCAAATGTTCTGATTCTTTTCATATGATTCAAATGCTTCCTATTGCCTTTCTAAAAAGTCGAACTACATCCTACCTTGGCTTTTTATGTAGAATTTTCTCCAAGCCTGAGTCTCTGAACTCCACGCAACCTACATTCAAAATTTACACAAGGTAACACTTGGTTACAGAGCTATTTCCAAGTGTGTGAGATCACACAGTCTATCCTGTGATGCCAAGAGATGGTTTAAGAATGGAGCACAAATATGATGACCTCTGTGCGTTTCCATCACAGCCGTAGAGGTTAGCCTGGCCACAGCTTAGATTAAAACCATCCAAAATCAGCTGTGGAAGAGCAGAGCTTCAGCCATCTGCTGAAGACTGGACTTGTCCATACCTGACCCAGCTAGACTGCAGACCCATCCCCTCCTGCTCCACACAGCATTACAGCATGGCCCAAGTCTACACATGGTGATGCATTCGGAGGCGAAAGAGAACTTAAGGTGTGGACGCTAAGAGATGCCCGTCAGCTACACGAGTCTCTCCATATCGGAGCCAAAGCACTAGCAAAGAAATGCGAGATCTCGGTCACTGACGCAAAACACATAGTAGCCACGTGTCCCCATTGTCAGAAAACACCGCTGTGGTCCAGTGGAGTCAATCCCAGAGGCCTTAAAGCCTCCGAGGTGTGGCAAACAGATTTTACGCTCTGTCAGTTGCTAAAACCCCGAGCGTGGCTAGCGGTAACTGTAGATACATACAGCGGAGTAATCGTAGCCACACAACACCTTAGAACTAACTCCAAAGCGACCATTCAACATTGGTTAACGGCTATGGCGTGGCTTGGCATTCCTAATCAGATCAAAACAGACAACGGTCCAAATTTTGTCTCTAAATCAGTCCAGGCATTTGCTTCAAAATGGGGTATTACCTTAATACACGGTATTCCGTATAATAGCACAGGACAAGCCATAGTCGAACGAGCGAATCAAACTCTAAAATCTAAATTAGAAGTGCCGTTCCCTCAGGAGACCAGGCACGCCTGCTAGCAACCGCCCTTCTAGCACTGAACCAATTTCCCGGGGGGGAAGAGATGAATAGCCCCACCCGAAAACACTGGGCCACTCGAGCATTAGAGGAAGGCCCGTTGGTCATAGTTAGAAATGAGCTGGGAGAATGGGAACAAGGGTGGAGACTAGTCCTTACAGGGCGAGGGTATGCCGCAGTTAAAAAAGATGGGAAGGTTAAGTGGTGTCCGCTTAAGTCCATTAAACCTGACCTCCAGAATAAAACTAATGAAAACTGTGAGTTTTTGTCCACAGGACCAGATTATCGGACGCCCTTGTAACCCATACAGCCCGGTTGCAAGAGAAGACGGCAAGCTGACAAGCGCCCTGCCCACACCTGTGAGTCCCGCACCAGCTGAACCCAGACAACGACGACATAACTCCCATGGTCGCAGGTGGCGATGTCTCTGCATGATCCTCATTTTAGAGCTCGTTGCTATAGGTCAGGCAAAGTCAAAACATCATCCCCATCGTCCATTTAAATGGTCCCTCATTCGGTTTGACGATCAGCACGTTCTCGCTACTCAGATCACGTCAGGCGCGCCAAGCTTTAATATCACTTTGTGTCAGCTTATCCCGACACCCGTGTGTTGGGGATACATGGACTTTTATATGTGTCCCAGCTCCAATCCTGGCAAATGCTATTGTCAGAACCCTGGTCAATATTTTTGTCCCTCTTGGGGGTGTGAGACCATAGCCCCTGCTTGGTTACCAAATGGTGGTCATGACAGATACCTTAAAGTCCAGTGGGGTCCGCATAAGTGCTCTCGACAGCTAGCAGAGGCACAACGCCCGGCATGGCAGATTGGGCGCCGAGGTTCCCCATTTCCGGTGCGACAACATGGTACACCTTGTTCATTCCTCTTTTTAAATGTTACTCACCCCCAAGAAGACRCTTGGCTTCTTGGAAAGACGTGGGGAATAAGGAACTACGAGTCCGGGCAGGATAGAGGTGGTTTTGTCCTCATAAAGAAAGAGCTCGCCTTGGCAGATCCACTGCCAGTAGGTCCCAACCAAGCAATTGGGCCTAACCCGGTTTTTCACCCGAAAGTGCCTGACCCGACAGTACCAACAATACCCACGACACCCACACCATCACCACGTAATACTCTGGATGGTGCCGAAGCCACCGCGCTTATGGCGACATGCACTACCAAAATTCCTGATAGAAATCCCCTCTGGAAAATGATGCAGGCTAGTTATCAAGTACTGAATAAAACCAGGCCAAATTTTACAGAGCACTGTTGGTTGTGCTACGGAATAAAACCACCCTTTTACGAGGCTGTAGGAATAGATAACAAGCCCATATGGGTAAATGGTTCAAATCCGGCCCAGTGCATATGGGACACAGAAAAACAAGGGATTACATTAGAACAAGTAGTGGGAAGTGGCGTATGTGTGGGTAATGTCCCAAACCATAAAAAACAACTGTGCGTTAATAAGCCACACGATAAGACCCCTGCAAAGTGGTTAATACCAGCCAACAATACCAAGTGGGTTTGTTCAGTTATGGGCGTCACACCTTGTTTGTCGTTGGACAATTTTGACGAATCCTCAGAATATTGTGTCCAGGTAACCATAATCCCTAAAATCTTTTACCATTCCGAAGACTCTGTTTACGATTCACAGATCACTCCAGAACATCATCTGTCGAAGCGAGAACCCCTTACAGCCTTAACAATAGCTACTCTAATGCTCATAGGGGGAGCGGGAATAGGCACAGGCGTAGCGTCCTTAGTGCAACAGAATAAAGAATTTAGTGCCTTGAGGATGGCAGTGGATGAAGACCTAGCCAGAACTGAACAATCAATAAGTGCATTAGAACGTTCAATTAGATCACTATCTGAAGTAGTGCTGCAAAACCGAAGAGGATTGGACCTAGTGTTCTTACAGCAAGGGGGAGTGTGCGTTGCACTGTGGGAGGAATGCTGTGTATATGCTGATCACACCGGAATAGTAAGGGACACTATGGCCAAATTGCGAGAGGGATTGGAAAAGCGAAAAAGGGAACGAGAGGCACAAAATTGGTTTGCATCATGGTTTAATCATTCACCATGGCTGACCACCCTGATATCTACCTTGGTAGGGCCAATTGCAATGATCGTGGTAGCATTGATCTTTGGACCCTGTATTTTGAATAAGCTCGTGTCATTTGTTAAAAGCCGACTAGAAACGGTTAACATCATGCTGCTAGAACGCCGACAATTGCTTTAAGAATGTTTTCACTCAGAACTTTTTAACTACCTCCAGTTCTACCCTGTCACTCCCGATTACACTCTAGCTACCTCTTTTTAGCGTGCCTTATATTTTCTATTCAAGTTTATGATATTCATTTTTAGCATAGAGGGGAGGGAAATGTGGGTGGCTAGGGTCTGGCGGCCGGAAGATATCGCACTGTACGGAAAGATAGGGACCCTTCCCCTAATAGCCAATAGCGGTTAGTTGTGAGGTAAGCAGACGGAAATGACATCATAAACCAAAGGTATATAATGCTGTGTTACCTATCAATAAACGCCATTTGCCATCCACCACGTTGGTGTCTGTGAGCTGATGGCCCGAGCGGCCTGGGGGGGGTCGCCGTTCCGTTCCTGAACCAGGTCGCCACGCCCATATAAGGCAACATTAAGGGGCAAGAACATCTGAAGAGCATACATGCCCCATCCATGACTAACCATACAGGTGTCTCTCTGGGGTGTCTTCCGAGAATCAAGCAGTGCCAAATTTTCATTGCATTCTAGTCACCAGTCTCCACTCACCGACATGCCCTCTATACCTGCAAAAACTGACTGCAGGGAGAGATCACCTTCTCCAGTGCTAATCTGTAAAAACAATTCCAATTTTTTTTTCAAGGCTTGCTTCCCCTTGCCAACAACGTGATGATATAAAAAGGCTCAAAACAGGGCATGAATAAACCCCAGTGTAAATAATCATCAACCTGGCAAGAATGACAAAAAAGTCAAGAATTTAAAAATGGGGAAACAATTTTAACAGTATAGGCCTTTAAACAGAGAGGACACTTATGTGCACATCTGCATGTATCATCTTCTCAACAAAAGATTTAACTACTGCTTATATGTGAACCATGTTGTTCTTTGCCCAGAAGCAAGGGGAGGAGCAAGGAAATGCTTTTTGTTTAATGTAATTCTCCTCTTGAGGACAGAATAGTGAATACTGAGTTACACCAGAGAATTACCTCTTTGTTACAGAAATGAAAGGATATCTGGAAGCAAGGATTAGTGTGCTAACTCAAACAAGCACAGGCCCCAAACTCCCCGAGCACACAAGGATGGCTCACCCTGAAGTTGTCATCAACAGCCTGCTTTCATAAAATGGTAGATATTCACCAATGATTCACATTCAGATTCTGTTTTCCATGGTAATGACAGTGCAATAACCTTCTGATCAGAAATGGGAATTAAATAATATATGGTTATTTCAGCATGCCTCCTGCGCTTCCCTGCTCAGTTATATACCCTCTCCTAGGGTATACAACTAACTGAAAAAATCCAGCATGTCTCTTCTGTTTTTGAACACTACAGGGCTTGATGACTTCTTAGGCCACCAATGGAACACACTTTCTTATTCTTTTATCTATCAAAAAAAATTAAGTTGTGCATAGAAAAGAAATCACTAGAAAGGAAATATGACACAGGTTTGCTAGAAACAAAGACCCACAGGGTAGGCATAAAAACATTTCAGTCAAAGCATATGTATTGACAACATAACTATGTCAAGACATTGCCTGAAGCTGAACAATGGACATGGAAAGCTAGGAAAGTCAACCAAAAAATTAAGGGACAGAATTCCAAATTCAGTAGGAATTCTTCTGCTCTACCTGTCTACAATAATGACAAAATCGATATTTTAATCTTCAAGCAAGAGTAATTTAACATTGTAAAAATGACAACATAAACCAAGGTATATTTCAGAGATTCACCAAACACTTAAAACGTATTATCCAGTTTGGCTTTTTTTAAACTGCAAATACTAAAGCCAGTGGCAAAGTTAAGCCAACCAGTATTGAAACCACACGATGGAATAGTCTGGATTTAAACGGGTAGAGATCATGTGTCAAAGGGTTCTACTCTGTGACACAGGGTCATGATTCTTCCTCTGAGAGTACAAGTACAAATTTTAAGGATAAACAATTCTGCCTTAAAAATGTAAATCTTTTAAAATTCTGGGAGAGCGGGCCAGCTCAATTTCCTCTCCAACTACGCTAGTGTGTCTAAGTCACTGAAATGGAATTATTCTTCATTTATCCCAGTGTAAGAGAGAGGAGAATCAAACTCCATGTATTTCAAAGATTAATTTGAGGGAATTTGTATTTTCTTCAATGCATAATTTCTCCCTATATTTACCAAGTAATCCCTGTCATGAGCGGTTTTTTCCACACTTTATGCTAATGAAGGATCCAATTAAGGGTTTATCTTTTGCAGGATATGGCAGGAATCAGCTAGACAATACCCTGCTCTCTCCTGCATCCACCTGAGCTCTATTCGTACACTGCTACTGTGATGATTGTAGTCTCTAATTCTCGTTTTCTCCACATATGTGTGAAGCCTAAATGAAATGACACTTTGATGCAAATCACAGATAGTCTTTATAACTCAATCCCCAAACTTCTTAAATGAGGAAAGGAAGACTAGTTTTCCATTTAATCAAACTGGTTTTATGCTACTGTAACTACTTTTATGGCACTGATTACATGGATACACATTCAACATAATGAAGCAGTGAATCTGTCCCAGAATCAGAGTATACCATGAAAACCTATTCTTATTTTGGTTTGTTGGTGTCTACCAAAAATGATGCAATCCATAGGTCATAGAATCTCTAAACAATGATCACTGGATGTTTGTATTCAATTCTTTCCCTGTTTCCTCAGTTTTTGTTACTGAACATACAGGGACAGGAGATTTTTGGTTACGTGGATCTTTGACCTGGTATATGCGGTCTTATATTTGTATTCATTCATTGGAAGTTATGTGGAAGATCCAGTGTGTGCCTAAAACTACTTTGAATTATAGTCCACAACATCAAAACAACCAAAACCTCAAATTAACTCATATTATGCCCTTGGAGGAGAACTACAGCCTGAAGGTGTGGGATCTCTCTCCTACTGCTTTACTTCATCTAAGATTCTTGTGCCTTGGAAACAGCAAAAAAAAGAAAATGAAAATTAGAAAGTATGTCATCCTCACCTTTGTGTGTGTGAAACAAATGCTGTGGTAGCTGTATTTGCCATCAGACATGTTTTAAATTTGCCACCATGAATGGGTCTGTCCTGGTTTCGGCTGGGATACAATTAATTTCCTTTCTAGMAGCTGTTATAGTGCTGCATTTTGGATTTAGGATGAGAATAATGTTGATAACACAGGGATGTTTTAGTTACTGCTGAACGGTGCTTACACAGAGTCAAGACCTCTTCTACTTCTCATCCCACCCGCGAGCAGGCTGGGGGTGCACAAGAAGTTGGGAGGGGACACAGCCGGGACAGCTGATCCCAACTGACCAAAGGGATATCCCACACCATATGGCGTCATGCTCAGCATGTAAAACTGGAGGAAAAACTGGCTGGGGGTCTGCTGCTCGGGAACTGGCTGGGCATCGCTCAGCGGGTGTGAGCAATTGCATTGTGCATCGCTTGTTTCGTATATTCTTTTACCATTGTTATTACTTTCCCTTTCTTTTCTGTCCTATTAAATTGTCTTTATCTCAACCCACAAGTTTTACCTTTTTTCAATTCATTCCCCATCCCACTGGGAAGGAGTGAGCAAACGGCTGCGTGGTGTTTAGCTGCCTGCTGGGTTAAACCACAAAAGGGCCTGACTATAAAGCTTAGTTATTTTACTAAATAGAAGTAAAAACTTCCATGAGGAAGTAAGTATAAAGAAGTTACAGTGCATTACCATGTGCTACATCTTTCTACCCTAGTATCTGCATCTCTCATTGTGACAAGGTACTACACGATTAGATTTGCCTAAAGGCCAGGCGCACCCTCTATTAGAAGAAGCACTAGGAGCAAGGGCCTGTTATGTACTCCTTGTGACAATGGCCTGCCAAGTAAAATATGCTTTACAAGGATAATGCATGATGTCACCGAGGAAACGGAGATCCCTGTTCCACACCAAGCAACCAGAGACTTCCTGACGCTYTC
Organism: Oceanodroma leucorhoa; assembly: GCA_030449065.1. Classification (NCBI taxonomy): domain Eukaryota; kingdom Metazoa; phylum Chordata; class Aves; order Procellariiformes; genus Oceanodroma; species Oceanodroma leucorhoa. The sequence continues at coordinate 2,309,066 of JASVER010000100.1, forward strand.
CCACTTGCTGCAGCAGAGGAGGAGTTTGGGATGTCTTGCAGTAGTACTAGCATGCAGTGCTGCCCAACCCTCCTTCCTGCCTCCAAAAACCATTCTGCTGCTGCTGCAGAGTTCACCTGTGAGTGGCCGCTGCAAGGGAAGAATGTGAATAACATGGGAGGCATACTGATGGAAGCCATGATTGCATGAAACTCCCCAGTCCCCTGCCCTCTCCATACACTTCACAGTGGTATCTCTTGGCTGTTGCTGTAACTACTGTATTCTGCAAATGTGGGGCACCAGTGTGCCCCASGATTCTGTAATTTTCAAGTCCATTCTATTAAACCAAACAATGAACCAGGTTGTGTGTTTCTCTCCTGGTGTTTACAAGCCAAAAAATGCTCAGCTTGGGACAGCAGAAAACAGACTACCCTGGCCTCTGAAATGTACCTCACTGGACCTGCACATGAAGATCTTTAAGCCTGCTTCTCAAAGACYTTCCACACCCTGGGTCTCTACCGTAGAGACTGCTTTCAGAAGTTACAGCTTTTGTTGTCACATTTAAGTTATCTGGGAAGGTGTTTTTTTTTTTTTAAATCTCCTATATGGTAGCTTTGTCAGGATGGACACTTTATGCCCATGAAATGCCTTTGGAAAGCTAAGGAGAAAAAAATCTAAACCTTTGGCAGATACTGTAATCCACCTTTCTGCAGTTTGCAACATGTATGGTGCCACAAAAAAAACATCAGCCAGCAGCATGCTAGGATTACAAGAAATAAGCAAGGAAGTGGCTTTAGTTAAACATTTGACATATATGACTTGTACAAAGACTGCAAAAGAAAACCCTGAGCTTGCCATTACGTGTAGGGATCAGGGAAGGATTTCTGCTAAGTCTCAGCATGTTCTTAATATCTCCTTTATCCCCAGCATGTGCTCTGCATTAATTTCAGACAGCATTGAACCTGCTCATCCATCTGCTCTTTGTCAGTATTCCTTAAGCATCCTTCTCACAGCAACATGATTAGCAATTTAACAAGTTGATGTCTTCTCTATTCTTATTTGATGTATTTTGCTCCATCTCTTTATTAGATTTACAAATTTCCTCTCACTGCGGGGAGCAGGGTGAAACAAGTCAGAAGTTTAGCTACTTCTATACATGACACATAGGCAGGGGTTCACGCAAACCTTTTTATTGAGTTTACAGACATCAAAACTGCAATATTCCACTACCAAGTAGGCTGCAGCATTTGGAATGACACTTTGAGATGATCTAGCTCTATATCTTTAAGTGCTTCAAACAGTTATAACAAACTTTCAGCAGAAGTAACTTGTTCATGATAAARATGAGAATCTTGGTTCCTCTCCCATGGGGAGAAGAACTGGAAAACTGCCTGGAAGGAGATGCAGTCCCTTGGGTGAACATCCCATCTCAGTACCCTAAGCATACCCAGCGTGGGGAATAATCTGCCTGTTGAAGAATGTCAGCCCAAGAGCTATCACAGCTTGTAAAAGTTAGGATGCCTACAAGGACCTTCTTCCACAGGGAGGTCTGGCTGCGAGCCACAACTGTGCTGAGCATCCCTGGGTAGGCTTGGGGCCAGCACATTTAGATAGGATTACTGCAAAGCAATGATTCTGACTGCAAAATATCCTCCTCCGTAATAGCAGCAGTACTGAGAATATATAGAAAATCCATTTATGCCCAGTTTTAAAACTTTTTTAAAAAGCAGACCAACAATTATATGTTAAAAACGTGGTGAGTGCCTTCAACAGATTCGTACTTGAACCACACATGTGCACTGCAAGGACACAGTGCTTTTAAAAGTATTTTAAATGTTTTACAATCATAAAAATAAAGACTACTATATACATTTTTACAGAGGGTAACTTCTCTCTTTGTCTCAAAGCATGTGGCTTACTCAGGAATAAAAAAAGAAAATCCCGATTCCATGAACTGTATTGTAACTTAAAAAGAAGCTTACCCATGCTTCATTCAAGCTACAAATTCACAAGATATATCTTGACAACTTGTGCAATTTGTATACACAGAAATGGCATTCACGTATTGAAATGAAGCTCTTTTTGTTTGAATCTCAGTGGCATTTTAGACAGTGTTTACAGGTTTGCCGTTTGCATAGACATCAATTCTAGCCTTGGTGATACATTTGGAGTGCATACCCAAAGCAAACATAAACATGCCTATTAGCTACGAATATCAGCTCATGCCAGCGCTTTGGATTTTTAGAGTTTGGATACTGATTTACGTCCTCATGCCCCTGCAAATTTCTAAAATGTATTGTGCTAAAAGTGTACAACAAATTCCAAAACTACAAAAAGGTCTTTCTGGGAAATTAACTTAGTTGATTATTGTCCTGGTGTCAGCTGCGATAGAGTTAATTTTCTTCCCAGTAGCTGGTATGGTGCTGTATTTTGGATTTGGTATGAGAATAATGTTGATAACACACTGATGGTTTAGTTGTTGCTGAGTAGTGCTTACACTAGTCAAGGGCTTTTCAGCTTCCCATGCTCTGCCAGGTGCACAAGAAGCTGGGAGAGAGCATAGCCAGGACAGCTGACCCAAACTGGCCAATGGGGTATTCCATACCATATGACATCATGCTCAGTACATAAACCGGGGGTTGGTTGGGGAGGGGCAATCGCTGCTTGGGGATGGGCTGGGCATCGGTTGGTGGGTGGTGAGCAACTGCATTGTGCATCACGCATTTTGTATATTCTATCACTATTATTATTCCCCCCCCCCCGCCCTTTCTTTTCTGTTCTATTAAACTCTCTTTATCTCAATCCACAAATTTTACTTTTTTTTTCCCGATTCACTCCCCTATCCCACTGGGGGCAGGAGGAGAGTGAGTGAGCGGCTGTGTGGTGTTTGGCTGCCTGCCAGCTTAAACCACAACAATTATGTAAAGTTTGCCATGCATATAGAGATTATTTATTAATTTATTTATGTGCAAGTGAAGGTTTTGTGTCCAAAACCTCGCACACAATCAGACTTGCTTAAAAGGGGAAATAAAATCACTTCTGAAAATGCTTTGCTCAGAGCAGAACTACTATATAGTAGGCTTCTCTGGACATGATGTTCACCATAATCACAGACACACATTCCTCAGTAAACCTTGATCACTTCTGATGTGACAGCACATGCTACTCTAAGTAGCACCATTCTAAGTGCTCTGGATCTCTGGATAGCTTCCTGTTATTTAAATATATAAACACTGAACAGCAACATCATCATCCTGTCCTAGATTCACTTATTTGCCATTTTAATACAGTTGCTGTGAAGTTGTATTTTTGCTTTTACAAAACTGTAAAAAATACAGACAGGCTGAAGTAAAGCAAATTCCATTAAAAAGAACCCCAACATTTTGTTTAGTTTGTGCTACATACAGATGAGCAAATAACTATTTCAAAGATCTAGTATCTGTCTTGTCTGAAGGCAGCGGAAGCCCAGTTTTCTCTAGGCCTGGTCCAAGCATCATACCACATATCAAATAACTCTACTCTTCCTTTCAGCTAACAGAAAGGGTTTTGGGTCAAGAAGGAAAAGGGAGGGCCAAGAAAAGGACACATTTGCAGAGGAGGGTTCAAATCAGATGCAGGGAGCCTTTAAAGTCACTCCATACTTTTTCTTACTTTTTCATTACTCCTCATTGTACCAACAAATCCACCAATCCATCACCTCCCTAACAGTATGAACTAATAAGCAGCTGCTAGATGCCCAAAGGGCCAAAATTATCCCTAGACCAAATCCCAAGTGATGGCAGTTAGATACATCAGAAAAATGAAAAAGCTCCATCTGGGCTGCACTATTTGCTGCTCGGTTAACTTCCGCGTGAGTAGAGGCACATACTGGAAAGCAAGAAATAGTCCTCCTTTATCTGCAATGGGAAAGACGGACTACTTGGGAAGAGAGAAGTCTGAGCTGGGGCTGGGGAAAAAAAATTGGTTCCTTAACAACTCCTGGTGTACTACACCCAGAGGAAGCTGGACAGAAGTGAGAATCTGCTCCACTGCCTGCGACTCTCAGGACATGCTGAAATCACCACAACCCAGCCAGTGCTTGCTCAGCACAGCCTTCACTTTCTTMCAGAAGCAGGGAGCAAGTCTCGTGTTACACAGCTAACTCAACAGATCACCTTCTCCTGGGATTCCTCAAAGGTAATTTTAAGCAAAATAAGGGGTTTAGAAGTCAACAAAGCATGTACCCCAAGCTTCACAGCACTGATAGGTTTCTGCAGCGAAGAACGTGCCTTGTGCTTCAAGATCTATTTCCATTGTGTTCACCTACTCAGCCACTTGAACASAGTTTTGTGTTCAATGATTCTTGGGACTTAAGAGTGTAACTGAGAATTACTCTGGTCAAACTAAATGAGCAAATTAGCTTTCCTGAGAGCAGCAAGTTGTATGAGGAGTATAGGAGGATTCAGAGAATCCACATCCTCAGATTTTCTCCTTCTCATTCAGGCAAAAATTGTGAATTTGCTCTCTAGCAAAGTATTAACAGAACCCTGTATGGTCCCGAATTATTTTACTAGTCTAAAGTGAAACGCTCCCTTTCTGCTGTTGCCTCCAACACYCACTCCCAGCAGCTGTTGATGCATATGATCATACAGAAAAAAAAAAGAAAAGATACTTATTTCTGCCTCCTTTCTCTGCAGATCAGAGTAGTTCCAGTTGCTGAATCACAGATGGAGAATGCAGCAAGGAAAAGCTATTATAAACAGGAAAGTGAAGCCATTTCTGCCAGACCCTCAATAAACTGTCACTACTGCATTAGGTGCCAAACTTGGCCTCTTTTCCACATCCCTTATTTTTATCATTAAATATACTTTTCAACAACAGTGATTACACTCCTATTAAGTAACATTTCTGAGCACTGAAGATATAACACATGACTGTGCAGATGGAGAACATATGTCACTATTTCCATGTTTATTTACTTAGCAGCCCAGGGTGAGAGTCMGACAGTTTTTGGTTAACTTAAGAGAGCTGAAGCACATGCCATGGCTCAGGCCAGTAATCAGACAATAAAAAGTGGTGGTGTTGTCAATTATTTTTTTACATATTGTGAAACTAGCCCAGCTATCCCTGTGTAGAGTTCAGTAAACTGTTGTAATCCTGATGTTATAGTTTCTACTTAATTCCTGGAATTACCACTGATACACATGATTTACTGTGAAAAATGCCATAAATCCCATTCTCCATGCAATCATGCAAAACTCTTACGGAAACTGAGAGGATCTCCTGAATTCTTTTAAAATTATCTAAATATGTAGATCAAAATAGAGTCTCGTTTATGGAAAGCAAGAGCACTGAGAGAACAACTAGATCACTATGCTCACTGTTATTAACTGCTGCTTGCTCAAGAAACATTTGGAAAAGTAACTGCTGCTCACTTCATTTCCCCCATTATCCCTTGTCCTTCTCCCCTCTCATTTCTTTGCAAGACATAAAGGAAGTCCTTAAGGACGGATCTGACTCTTGCTAAAGCAATGTCAGCTGCAAGCCAAAGGGTCACCTCAGATTTGAACCAAAGGAATGTGTTTTAAGTTCTGTGCCTGCCAACTAAGTGAACTTCACTACCACAAAAGCTATGGTAAAAAAGATTAAAGGTGAAAAAGATTAAAGATAAAAAACATTATGTTGCAGTACTACAATCAAATACACAGCCTTAGTCCTCAGTCTAACAAAGCCTCCTTCTGTGAAGAACCTCCATTAAAACATTTCTGAACACCACCTTTGCATCCCCCATCAGACAGCACTAACCTAGTCTCCATCCTTTAGCCACTCTGCAAAGACCTAACCTTCTGCAATGCAGGAGTTCTCTCATAAAGCAAGAATCCCTGGCTAGTGAGTCACATGTTTGTAAGGCCCCTTTTTGCTGTCACAATCGATCAAACATGTGCTAAAGCAGCAATCTGTAACATCCAAAGATTTTACTGAAGCTCAGTTGTTTAAACCAGAATGAAATAGCCTGCTGCTGCCGCCAGAAAGGGAGCAGGGAAACAGCAGAGTGAGATTCTTTCAAGAACTGTCAGGTGCTCAGCCTCTCTGTACACCAAAGTGAAAATGTGCTCTGTGTCCCACTTCTCCATCCTCTTCTCAGCTTCAGCGGTATTTTTTCCACCTTGAAGAAGCAGAATCACTTGATCTCTTTCTAAAGGGCAGCAAGGTCCTTTGTACGTTTTGGGAGGAAAAAGGTCTGCCACACTTCCGGTCCTACCTTCTTCTCTAATTGCACGCCCTTTTTCTGAGCTCTTTTGCCAWAAACAAGGCCATCTACACCTGCAGAGGTGGAGAGTAAAATGGAGGGAACATTCTTGACTGTAACCAAAAGCAAAAAAAAAAAAAAAGGTCAGCAGCAATAATGATTAAATCACTTCTTAATTGACCTAAGACTTATGATTATTAAACCACTGATTTTTAGCTAGAAAATCTACTCCTAAACAGCACTTGATTCCAATTAGTTAGGTTCACAAGATAATTAATGCTGTCTAAAAATATCCCAGTTTTTTCTGAGTTGGAGCCAAGTTGTTGGCTAATTTCTTGCACTTTTGCAGACTGTGAACCAGTGAGGGATGCAAGCAACAGATGATAATCTACCTCTCTGATGTGGGAATGTAGGAGACACTGCACTTTCTATTTCAACATAGGCAGCCTCCCAAAAATGACCTTAAAAGTAGTGAGAATATATCAATCTCTAACACCACTGGGAGCAGAGTTTAAGATGTTAYGGACAACTTTGAAGCACCACATTCACAGACTTTGAACTTGTTACCTTTAATACCTGTCTGTGCTTCTGCCTTCAGGCAAAAACCAGAAAAGTAACAGCTGTAATCCATCACCTGCATCTTGAAGGATAGGTAGTTAAGAAGTAGTGGGGGAACAAGAAGACAGTAAGAGGCTTCCCACATGTTCTCAGGGTTCAAGTTGCCTTCTTGCCTGTGACACAGTGGAAAGTGCCCAGGCAGCTCCTAAAGAATTGCTGGTGATGGTGAAGAGCTACCAGGAGAGTGAAGACAGCAGAATCTTGGAGGCTGGCAGAGCACAAGACCTCATTTTCCAACTGGAACTGAGGGCCATGCAAACATGGGGTCACAGTATAGCTTAGTACTGCTTCTAGGCCAARCTCCTCTGGCACTTAGGCTAGGAGAGCCATTATGATGGATGAGTACTGAAAAGGAGCATCACTGCTAAGTGGTGGAAAACATAGGAATGAAGGTAACCCTCAGCTACYGTTACATTAAAGAGAGACTGGCAGAGGGTGCCTCAGTGTCTGAGCCTGGTATGCTCCTTCTCAGTCCAKTTTTTTGTGATCACATTACTTCTGTTATCATGGGTTTGGACCGTGGGCACAAGGTAGGCTGCTCGTCTGCCTAAAAAAGCCATATGTGAACACTGCTTGGCTACTGCCATTGCTGAAATCACGTAACTAATGAAGAGCGAGTGTCCTTGCCTTTGTGTACTCCTGTGCCATGACCTAACCACCACGCCAGCGCTGCCATTGGGACAGTTTTGTGAAGTTTTTTGGCCATCTGGGAAGAATATGGGTGCTCACAGAAGTGCCATGTTTTAAAAATGGTGTTGTATTTTGTAAGGTATTGTATTTTGAATTTGCATTCAGAAACAAAAGAGAGCAAAATTTATATATGTGTTTTACTCCTCTATAATTCACAATGACATAAAAATTGAAGTGAAGGGCTTTGCAAGTGACTGCATATTTTGATCCTCAGTACGTTGAGGCAAAGACTTAGACTCTGAAAAGAGGGAAACTGAATATTTGYATTTCAGGTGATATTCTTTGCCAAGTTGACAACAGAAATAGGGTATACTTAGGTATATTTAGGAGTATACAGAGTATATTTAGGTATACAAACTAATGACTCTGTGAGATAGATAATAATGAAAGTCCAAAAGAAACACCAGCTTAACTATGCTCTTCTGGTGTATAACCATGAGGTTTGGCAAGCATTCCTTACGTTCTGCTTTGACACCAAGACTCCTCAGAATAAGGCCACTCAGCCTCCCACTCTCCTTCTTGTACTTAGCAAAACCTAGTCCTGTGAACTGAGTTACTTGAAAGAATAACTTTTGCAGCACTTCATATTCCTTYAGGCAAACCCCTCTTCCATACCCTCCGTCTTGAGACCTATGGCACCTCTGGGCCACAGAGGTAAAAAAGATGCAGAAGGTTTAAACTAGTTAGCTGCTGCATTTAAAGGTACTAGAGCACCTCTACACTGGCCTGGACTCCCCAGAGTGTGGGGACACACTGTCGCTGCTGTAAGACACCCTGGGCTTGTCTCCTATGATGGTAAAGTTATTGCAGCAGGCTTTTAACAGACTGCCGCTCCCAGGCCTGCGTAGGTTTTWACACCAGCTATATGTATTTCCAGATAAGAGTTTTTCTAGGGGAACACAGACAGAAGGTGGCAAGCACTTTTCTGTCATAAAAATCATAAAAACGGGAGCTGAAGGGAAGCCTGACAATAGTAACAGGAATGTTAKACTCTGGACTATTCTGCGAAGCCCTAAACAACAAACAGGCTGGAATTAATAGCAATAATCTGTGAAAAAAAACATGCAGCATTAGCAGCCACAATGTAGGAAAGTTCTTATACCTTATCTTCTGGCATTCTCGTTTGAGAAACAAACTACATGCCACAAGGAGACGGAAACTTTGCATGGGTATTTACTACGACATTTACAAGGGAACACCCTTTGTCTGAACTTTTTGGGCCAAAAATCCACTTATTTTTTTAGCTATCCTCAGAATGTTTCTTTCGCTCTCATGGAAAAAACCCAGCAGATTTGCCTCATGGCCAGGAGAAGGAGCCAGATCTTAGGTTGTTACAATAGGATGCAGCTCTGCGTAAAATCAGTACAGCTGCACACACCTACATAGATGCAGATTTTGCCATGCTTTACCCTAATTAAAAACTGCAACTTAGTGCTTCATTGTATTGGGTTTTGTTTCAAATCTGTGAGGTCCAAACTATAACTAAACGACATGATTACAATTAGACTATATGATTAACTACATTATATACACTTCTGTAAAACTAATCTTTCTCAACTCCCTTCCTYCCTGCCCCCCCACAAATGTCCATTCATTCTTCCCATTTTTGTGGAGGAAAACACTTCATRTTCAATAAATTTCAGACTAAGGAGAAAAAATTCAACCTTCAGATGTCAGCCCTACTAAAACATCTGCATTGGAAGTGTGAGTTGCTGGTCTGGCTTTGTTTTGCATGGTAACAAATTAAACCCTAGGGTTTTGGCCTGAAGAGGTTCCCATTTCTGTGCAGAGTCCTGATTTCTGTTTTCATCAAAACACCAACAAAACCAGGAGAAACCAATTTGCTGTTTGATGAAACTGATCTGTGTTGCTGCTTTCTCATTCTCAAGGGAGCCGGTCACACTCCACCATACAGTCAGCACTGTTTCTGGGTGAGGAGGTTGGGCCATCTGCAGTACATTTTAGAGGGACAGAAGAAAACAAGTGTAAGTTGTGCTTACAAGACAGCACACCAAACTGCTCCCATCCATTCTGGCTGTTGAGTRCCTGGCAGATAGATTAAGCTTGTCATAAAATGTCTGCAACCTATTTGCCATAATTCTGCTCCAAGTTGAGTGGGCTTTTGCCCCCTTTTCGTCATGGTGTTTTTTCCAGCACACTCYTCCTGCTGCCTGCTGCCTTTTCTGGAGCGGTACCAGAGTCTGAAGTACTTCTGGACCCCTGTGGCTGAAGAAACAGAGAATGKGCACAGTGGGAGGAAGTGAGGAGCATAGCTGCAGAGGACAGAGAGAGAGGGCTTCTTCCCTGGAATTGATTGTGAAATGATCTGAGGAACCTGCCAGACAATTTTCCACAGAGAGCACAGAGAAGTCAGCTGGACAGGACTGAACARGAGAGGCAACAGAAAAGCCATCTCATCCCTTCTCGCTACCATCTTTCCTCTCTTCTGATGGTGGTAGCTAAATGGACAGAAGGTAGTGGAAGGGACATCYATATTGCCTTTTGGGTAAATATCCCTTGAAAGACTTTGTTTAGGTCAAAATCTGCAAACAAATGACTTATTTAGCTGTGGATTATGACCTGATGAGCTTTGTGCACCTTTGCTTCTACATTTTCTTCTYCCTCTCAGCAAACCCAGGGCAATTAACAGATGATCATCTCTGAACACATGCAAAATGATGCAAACTGCATTTTATACAAAACGTTTGCTTCATATTGGAAAAGAAGTAGACAATTTTGTTTAAAATGTTGAAAGGAATAGTACTTATTCTTACAGAGAACATACTTTGCAATATTCACTGGCCTGGGTAGAGTGAGTATCACAGCATAAGTCAAAAAAAGCATTTAAAAATAAAATGAAAATATTCCTACACTGGGTGTTCAATTGGAAACTGATTCTGAGAGCTAAGAGTCAAATTTGTTTGACCAAGTGACAAACACACCATGTACAATCCATCAAACTCCAAATACAAAGACAYAGTGACTGCCTGATTTTGTCACATTAAGAGCGTTATGCTCCAGTCCAGTTAAAAGAATCAGCTTTGACAAGACTTTGGGAGCAACTTAATGATGCCAGGAATCCCGATACCTATTCACAACCTCACAGGCACAGGCACTAAGGTTAAACCTTATGAGTTAACTGTAGCACAAATTATGTTCTCGGAATGACTTAAGTACTTAAAGGTGATGCTCTGGAGCCTTAGAGAACCACTAGGGACAAAACAGTTAATTAAAATAAGCTCTAAGTCTCTTAACCTCTCTCCTCATTTCAATAATTAACACTCTCTGCTGTATACTGCCATCTTATTTTATACCTAATGCACTCTTTCAAGAATTTTAATTTTTTCTTTTCTAAGACAAAAGCTACTTAAAGGCTCACAGAATGCTAAGATGTCTGCTTTTAGTTTGTGAGACTGGCACAAGTTCAGGAATAATATGTGTGCACGCGTGTCTATGAAAACATCCTGGCTATGTGTTTCTGAAAAGGTAGTGAWGGCAAGATGACACCATGTAATCCATAGGGGTAACCAAAGAATGTTGCAGTAAAAACGTTTTCATTAAAGGATTCATGGACAGACAATTATTCCAATAAGTGTCTGGTATGATGCAAGTCCCAATCCTGAAAATGATTCTCAAATYTGCAAGACCAGTCAAAGGCTTATCAAAGGCCTATGGTAAAACGTACGAGCCTAAATTGTTTAAAAATCTGTGACAACTGGCTGATAAATGTTTCRGGCAGTTAAGGAAGACATGTTCAGCAGGAAGTTTGTAAACTACCACTTCGCCTGGGATTGCACAGCTGGAAAAGGATGTTTTCAAACCATGTAAAATCTCGATGAAGGTAAGACAGCCTGCTTTTTATCCTGTCTAGAGATCAAGGCAAAGCCCAGGCTTAACAGTAAAGGTTTTACAGTCATTTAACTAAAGGCTAAACCTACCTGGTGCTGTATTTACACTTGGAGCCTTCTTCATTGTGACGGCCACCTGCAATGGTTATACTGTGGCCAAAGGACAGCTTAGGGAAAGCYTAAGTCTGATCAGCACAGAAAGCTGGAGACTATTTCTATGACATGTCTATTTCTATTCAGAGCATGGTTTCTGCTCCTCTCAAGCCCTCCAGATGGTTGATTTTTCTCCTTTAATTGCACACACGAACTCTGGCCAGAGGCTTTATTTTCATGACATTCTGAGGTGACCAGGACAAGTCACTTCYGAGATAAGGAAAAAAGGATAACTTGTGCATCACTTTCCAACTTTGTGTCAAATTTATTTCAGAAATAGCTCTGTACTTAATACAAAAGAAAGAGTCTGTTTTGGCATCGAAACTTACTTTCTAAAGCCTCAGATGACATCGAGTTGGAAAAGAGATGTTTTTCAATACTACATACAGACATAAAATTACACCTCTGTTTTTCTGGTCTGCACACATCAAAATTGAATCTGGGTTTTCACCTTTACCCTACAACTTCATTTTTAAAGAATTTCCTCAGAAATTGTGGCAGTATACACAGAAAACTTTTCTGTTGGTGGCTTTTGGTTAGTTTTAGGGTTTTCTTTCTCCACTACCATCGTGGTTTAACCCGGCAGGCAGCCAAACACCACACAGCCGCTCGCTCACTCCCCCTCCTCCAGTGGGATGGGGGAGACAATGGGAAAAAAAAGTATAATTCGTGGATTGAGATAAAGACAGTTTAATATGACAGAAAATGAAGGGAAAATAATAATAATAATAATGATAAAAGAATATACAAAATAAGTSATGCACAATGCAATTGATCACCATCTGCCGACCGATGCCCAGCCAGTTTCCAAATAGTGGTCACTGCTCCCCGGCCGACTCCCCCCASCTTATATACTGCGCATGACGTCATATGGTATGAAATATCTCTCTTTGGCCATTTTGGGTTAGCTGTCCCGGCTATGCCCCCTGCCAGCTTCCTGYGTACCTGGCAGARCACGGGAAGCTGAAAAGCCCCTGACTAGTGTAAGCACTACTTAGCAACAACTAAAACATCACTGTGTTATCAACATTTTTCTCATACTAAATCCAAAAYACAGCACTATACCAGCTACTGGGAAGAAAATTAACTCTATCCCAGCCGAAACCAGGACAGCTATCATTCAGTTTTAAATGCAAAGGAAACAAGCTACATGGTGCAGAGTTAGAAAAATTCTATACCAATGAAACCTCATTATACATATTAGCTATCATCTTACTTAAAATTTTTACTTTTCCAACAGAAGATGTATGTAAGTKGATACACGAGGGCTGGAGAGGAGAGAAAAATGAGTCACTCAGTTCCAAGGATTTGATCCAAAACTCATTAACACTCTGGAAATACTCTTATTCACTTCAACAGGCTTATCAAAACTATGGATATGGTTAAAAAAACACCAGTAGCTGCACACATAATTTGTTTAGTTGGAAAAACTTGTACCAAATTGATCAAGAAAAACTCCTTTTTTACAATTTTGCAAGCAAAGCCATTGGTTAGATGTTAAAACTTTCACATTTCTATGATGGTTTGAGAAGCTCACTGTCCTACTCTAGAGTTTGTTAAAGAGTTTTTCTGATGGACTGAATCTGGATTAAAATTCCACTTTGGAAATTATGAGGTTCACATAATCTTAAATAAAACAACAATCCTCCACCAAAACAAAGGAAAACCCCCAAGTAWGTCTGCACAATCTGCCACACCTGAGTTGTGAATACTTAGAACCCAAAAGAAAGAAAATAAAATCCCAACCTCATCGTTTTTTTTCCCTACTTACATTTATAAAATGTGTACTTAAAAAAAAAATTGTTTTGTTACTGTTTCCCTTCAAAGGCTTCACATTGGGATAGCAGATCATAGAGGTTTTACAGTACCATAAGAAACACTTCAGTAATTGACAAAACCTGTTATCACTTCATAGACACTGTGCCTTAGGAACCTTTTCGGTACCACTTTGAGGGTAGAAGGTCGTAAGACTTCAAGAAGCTGAGAAGGAACTCAGCAACAGAAGCTTCCACTGACAGAAATGCCCCCTCTTCATAAAGCAGGTTGTATAGGTGGGAAACAAACTACTTTGGTGCCAGAAGACACTTAAAATGCAAGCAAAACTACTTTAGTATCATGCAAGCTAACATTAATCTCTGTCGGAGTCAGAGTCACCAAAAAAACCCCTCCTGACATGAAAAATTTACTGACATTATGCTTTTAAATTATCAAACCAAATGAATTTATCTCCATTCTGTGCTCCATTCTGAAAAATCTTGCAGCATCCAAATCCCTTTTTTGCTCAGCTTTTGCTTTGCTTCCTATAGCAACAAGCAGAAGAATCCCTACCTGAATTTCCAAAAGCAAAGCAAGAAATACTGGGCTTCAGGTGACAAATTGCTGAGATAGCAGATTTCAATGTAAAAAATCTGGAAAAGCATGTCTGCATGCTATTTATTTCCCACACAAAATATCTGTAAAAGCCATTTTCTTCAGTCTTTATGCAAACAATAATTATGAATGTTTTTGCATTATTTTTTGAAGTCTTAAAAAGATTTTTTTAAAGATAATTAACCTACTAAACTTCCATAGCCTTGTTTATTGTACTTGCTTCCTATATCCACCTTCCTCAACCACTTGTCTTCCAGCACCCTCAGTGGAAAACCAGATCGATTTACATTTCATCTGTACTTACCCATCATGATGTTATGATACCCTCACTAGAAAAACACACTCATTTACATTTCTTCTGTATGTAACCATCACGATCTTATGCTCAAATTGTTACCCGTAACGAGTCAAACAAGATTTATAAGAATAAGAAAAAATACACAGAATGACAGCAAGGAATGTTTTTGCCAGTATTAATTAGGCATCAATTCACCGTTGCTTAGTCATGGGGATTTTGCATCCTTCCTCTTGGTTTAGATCCCTGCTTTCTTGTTTTCTCTTCTCCTTACATGACAGATAGTTGTTTTAAYGCAGTATATTCACAATAGAACCTCTGCGTATTATCACAGACAAAAGCCACTGAAGAGAGGCTGTAACAGAAGAAGGCTCCACTTGGGAGAAGCATTTTTAAAAATAAGTAAGTKACAAATAAAAGAGTAAAGTATGCAAAGGTATCTCAACCCCCAAAAGGGTTACAGAAAGGGGTTCATGATGAGAGCTGTTAAGCAAAGAGGGAGAATCACTGACTGACAGATGTTGTACACAGAGCAAGGACTCTCCAGTCAAGCTTTTCTGCCTCTACAGTAGATGAGTCCAACTCTCTCCAAACTGCTCAGGTTTCGTAAGCCTTAATTAATGCTYCATTAAGCATGTACATCCCAACTTCCTTGCTGTCCTGGTTTTGTCTGGGATAAAGTTATCTTTAATCTAAGTTTTTCTAACTCATCTTGTTTAAAATTTTTATTTGCTTTCTTCTTTTTGCTTATCAAGATCTGCAGGTTTATGTGGCACAAGATAACACACATTTGACATTTTCCTTAAGGAGACAGTCCTTTTTCAATTTGCCAGTTTTCAATGGCTGCAGGTCTCAGGAGAAGTCGTCTTTTAGTGAGAGCTAAGCTAGAATTGAAGAGTATCTTTCTGATTTAGAAATTAAGAACAAAGGAGAGAAGAGGAACCAAAACAAACCCCTGTCCAGTTTTAAGATGCAGATTCAATAGATGAAAGCATGAAATGGCAGTGACTTGTGAGACAGCAAGAAACTRAGTTCTAAGAGCTTGAAAATCTGCAGTTCTGTGAACTAATTCAAACCTTCAGATTCAAATTAGCCTGAGATTTTACTGTGGCTGGAGACATTTTGTACATTCCCTTTTTCACATTCCCTTTCTTGCTCTCTTTTCCCTCCCTGTCTGTCAATTACTAGTGGAATCTCAGTGCTGCTGGTGGTTCTTCTCCAGATCCATGACAGGCACCTGCTGAAGAGTATAGTGTTAAGTGTTATTAACTCTGGATGCCTTGGGGCTTGGAGGGATCTTGTAAACTTAGTGAAAATTTCCACCTACAGTGTGACAAGTTCAAGATGGTTGGCAAAGCTTCACTAAGCCAGTAATTCCTACAGGGTAGCTAAAGAAACACCTCCCAAAAAAGAATACTGAGAAAGGGTGACCCAGCTTCCAGCGGGGTAGAAGCTCTTATTAAAAGGAAGGGAGGAAAGACACAGCATGGCAGAAGAGATGTTTAGCTTTCTTTGATTAGGCCATTGGAATCACCATTGGAATTAAAGTTCTTCCTGTCTGCCCTGGTTTCAGCTGGGATAGAGTTAATTTTCTTCCTAGTAGCTGGTACAGTGCTGTGTTTTGGAGTTAGGATGATGTTGGTAGAGAGAGAATAATGTTGGTAACACACTGATGTTTTAGTTGTTGCTGAGGAGTGCTTACACTAAGTCAAGGACTTTTCAGCTTCCCATGCTCTGCCAGCAAGAAGGCTGGAGGTGCACAAGAAGTTGGGAGGGGACACAGCTGGGACAGCTGACCCCAAATGACCAGAGGGATATACCACACCATATGATGTCATGCTCAGCATATAAAGCTGGGGGAAGAAAAAGGAAGGGGGGGACGTTCAGAGTGATGGCGTTTGTCTTCCCAAGTAACCGTTACGCGTGATGGAGCCCGGCTTTCCTGGAGATGGCTCAACACCTGCCTGCCCATGGGAAGTAGGGAATGAATTCCTTGTTTTGCTTTGCTTGCATGCACGGCTTTTGCTTAACGTATTAAACTGTCTTTATCTCAACCCACGAGTTTTCTCACTTTTACCCTTCCGATTCTCTCCCCCATCCTACCGGGGGGGGACTGAGCGAGTGGCTGTGTGGGGCTTAGCTGCTGGCTGGGGTTAAACCATGACACTGTCTGACTAAGGACAGAACTGCTAGTAATATATTAAACACAATCCTTTTTTTCTAACTAGAAAGCTATCCAACTCATGAACATCAGGTTTTGTTTTGCATTCTCAACAAGAACAATCCTGAAAATCTCATGGAAAAAAAATGCTCAGCTGAAAACTGGGTACAAAATCCAAGAAACCACAAAATGTAAATCTCCCCTGCCTTGCTGGACCTACATTTCCTCAAAGTCTAAAGCCTTTTCAGTGAATATGTTCTGAATTAAAATTTGTAAAAAAAAAAGTCCAAGTTTTCACATTATTTCAGTTTTCATTGGAAAGGCCCTTTACAGATCTAATCCATGTGCTGTTTTGTAGGCAAAACTGTTGCCCTAGTGGCTGTGCAGATGATAACTGATATGCTGCATACTTCTAAATCAAAGCCTAGTCAATGTATTGAATACTCATACATATGGTGAAATTCTACACTTCAGTAATTAAACCCAAGTAGTGGGCCAAAAATAAACAAAAGGAGGAATAACTAGCATAGACTACAAGTATTTCATTTACTGCCCCGCCAACTGCACATCATCTTCAGGGATACCTTGTGCTGCAAAAAATGGGGTCCACATGTTAGATAAAACAAACTACTGGTTGTACAACAACAGTTTCCTGACCTCCCTAATAATTGTGGTTCTGCTTTGGAGGTAAGTGATGAGATGAACGTGATGGGTATCATCCTTTAGTGGCATCATCATGAATCTAAAAGATCATCCAACCCAAGAGCCCACTTAAAAAAGAACTTTCTCTGGAGAGTCTTGCTGAAAAAAATGTGTGAAAAGACATATTCCCTAACCTCCTAAGACAGAGAAGAAKATACAAATGGAGATCTGGACATCTGTTTTACTTTTCCATGGAACAAGCAGTTGACTTGAACAGCACACCTTTTTATTGGTGGAATGGAAGATACAGTCTTAGATAGCGGAAATCACAGATTTATTTTTGCTGACCTCTGTATTTTTGTTTGGTTGTCTCTAGTTTGAAACTCAACATTCATAATCAAGGAAAGGAAGGAGGAAAAAAAGTGAAGCGTTATTGAAGARGAGGTGTTTATGTACTCTGGAATACTTGGGACTGGTTATGATACTGCCTTTTTCTTCCTCTTTCTCCCTTCCTTTATCACAATTGTCATAGATGTCTCTGGCTGCATGAGGCTCCTAGTGTGGGCCAAGAAGCTTTTGTTTGGTTTGCTTTTTAAAGTAGAGAACAGTCAGTCTGTTCTTATTTCTGTGGCACATCATCAACAATATTACAAAGAACAGGAGGGGGACATTGAAGCCAATTTCTGCTTTTTGGCACAAAGCATGTGGGTCCTATTTTATTTTATGGAAGCTTTCTAGACAGTGTTTCCCAGTAATTAGGAAAGTAAAGAACTGTTATGATTTTTACATAGTTATTCTGATGCCTCACATTTAAAACCATAAACAACAGTAAGGTGGTATAATGCATAAGCACAAGAGCATACAGAAAATAACCACGGCAAATAACTAAAACAGCAAAAAGAACAGATATGTCGCAGAAGAACAATCTCCCATCTTAATGAAAACTCTGAAAAAAAGCCTTACTGTATTAAGAAAACATAGGCTAGCAGAGAATCTGCAAGTTTAACCAACCAAAAGCTAAAAGTAGTTCAATTAAAATTTAAGTCCTGTCACTGTAAACTTGCCAAAAGTCCTCCTGCACATTATATAGTGAAGAAAAGTTAAGATGCATTCTTAAGATTCCTTATGGTTTTACAAATCCACAGCTATGCTCAGCTGGGAAACGTTAAAAAAAAGGTTGGAATCCTTTTCAGAATAAAAGATTTCAAAATATGCTGTTTTTCCTTTAAAGAACACGTTGCCTTTTGTTTCTGTCTGTCTTAAAGAATAATACAATAGTTGAGCAGAGCAGACATATTTTACAGAACAGGYTTGAGTTACTGAGGTCAAATTCTCCCTAAAATATATGTATGCATCTTCAATTATCTTCACATATGCAGCAGATAGCTGCAATCATCAGCTTATTTGCAGTGTATCAATACCAGCGTTATCTAATACCGCTTTTAAAAAGTTACTTTAGAAGCACCTGCTGATGATGTCAAAATGAAACTTCCCTCTGCAGCTGCGARGTACCCATTTAAAGAAATCAGACTTTTATCATTTTTGGTGGCACTCGAAAGGAATGCTCACCGCATCAAAAGATATTTTCATGTAGAAAYGGTAGCGCTAAAATGATAGGCCTGCTATCTTTAGGAATAGCTCAAAACAGTATTTAATGATACAAGCTATGGATAGAGGCAGAAATGCTGCATTTATTTTGTTCAATAGGTTACTAGGGCACGCAAGGTGGAGTGAYTTGAAGTACAAAAGAAAAAATTAAGATGAAAATTTGATTTTGTATTAAACAAATTAAAATTACAAGTGAAAATAGGCAAAATGTAGAGTTAATTGAGCACAAAAGGAAGCTGCACCCACTTATATAAAATAGGATTCTGATCCAATGTGCCAATGCTGACATTGACTCTAACTACATTCCTTTACTAATGCTGCACTCAAAACCCAATGAATTCCTGCTTACCTACTTCTCTTAATACGGAACAAATGAAAGATGCTCCAGAGGCACAAGGTGAATTACAAGGTGATAATTAGCARGGAGTACAACTCAACTCATCAACTTCCCAACACAAACACTGGGGTATCTCAGTCCTTTCTTGCACTGGTGACAGACAACACCTTTCCCCCATCATGTGCTTATGTATAGTCTGGATCCCTCAGTGTATCCCTAGAATCCTCCTTGTGCAGGCATACAGACATCACAGTCTCCATTAAACCTTCCCCTGAAGGAATTCTTTAGCTTCTAGTCACAAACCTGCCTGTGTCTATTCTCTGAACAGAACTACCAACTCTTACATCAAGATACTCTTTACGTGTAATGAAAACCACATCTAAAAAAAACAGCATGCCCCTCATAAACAGCTATACTACCATGATCCATATATCCACTGCACTTAGTTCACATTTCATGAGGAAACATCTCATGAGAACTGTGATGTGCAGAATATCAATAAGAATATGAGAATACAAACAAGATCAATATAAATATTGTATTTTGTTTCTAGCTGAGACATACTTTATTATAAGTACTCTTTTTGTCCAGCTCACAAAACAAGTATTATCTGTTCAGATATGCTCTGACAATTTTGAAACTTTTGTCCTAGAAAAATCAATGGAGYTGGATAAAACCGTATACCTTCTGTGACAATAAAGAACTGTAAACTGTAAATTTGTAGATTGTAGACTTCGAATGCATACTAGTAAAAGGACCTGTCCAAAAAGCAATCTTAGCTAAATGTGATGACAAGTTTCTGTTTAATGACCCAAATGYGTTCTTCCTCTTTAGTAACTGAAAGTCAAAATGAGAGAATTAAAGAACATTTAACTGACTGTAAGTTTTGCCAAGGATTTATCCTGCAAAGATCCACATATACAGCCCCTTTCCAAAGAGGAAAGTTTATGAAAGTTCAAAAAGTGATCAGCAAAACTCATGAAGGAAAAACTTATTAAGAGCACTTGAGTGCAAAAGACATTACCTCAGACTCGGTAAACTCTAGTCACAAATTGTTGGTAAGCTGCGTTTTAGGGAAGTTTTACTGCGTCAGAACATTTGCCCTATTCTTACTGCTTTCCTGTGCATCTCTTTGGGCTATTGCTGGAGACAAGGTATAAGGTGAGTTTGACTCCTAGAGCTATTCTATGTCTTCAGCCACAGAGAGTTTTCCAACAGCCTCAAATGCATTCTGATCCAGGTTCATAGCCATAATCCCAAATAGAGCTTTTCGCTCTCAACTAGATTAGCCATGTATTCAGGGCATACAGAGAAACCCAAGCACTGAGACATGAGACTCACCTGTGCATTCATGTTGTAGTCCTTTCCCATAGTATCCTTTTTCACAGATGCACTCAAACTGGCCAGTGTGAGTGCCGCATTTACAGCTTGCCATGATGTCGCAGCAGTTTTCATTTGCCTCACAGAGATAYGAACAATGCGATATATCTTCTTGGATATAGCTGCCAGAGGGCAGGTCTGAAATAATATCAGTTTATTAACAAAAAGTCCGAACAAAAGTCCCCCCAAAGCCTCACATTATGTCATTAGCGAAATGTTTCTTAAAAACCCTAGGTTCCAGTTCTAAGCAGTAGTGATGGCAGCATGAAGCAGAGCCTTGCTACACTCAAAATGTAAAAAAACATTGGTGCTCTTATTCTGGAAAAAGGCTCACTGAAATCCATGGTGCAAAGATTCTCAAATTTTCTCACTCGGCTTCATTTGAGTCTGACACTGCCAGAATGTAGTCTCACTCCCAACAGAAGCTGCTGAGACAGCTTTTCCTGGCGTTGGTGGATGCCATCTTTGGCATCAGGASAGCATTTGGTCATGGCATGTATAACCAGTTGGTCATATAAAAAAAAAAATCTTTCCTTTGGCACATTCATATAGACCAATTAAACCTCACCTGGAACAAACAGAATGGCAGTAAAGCACACTATTTATGTAAAAGTAGCGTGCTTTTAAAAATTAAATGTAGCAAATAAATGCTAACGGCTAGTCTGATGCATGTTCTAAGCCTCAATCAAGCAGCACTGGCTTACAAACGAAGGTCTAGTCAAGTGTTCTCACTTGCTAGTCTAAAYTTATTCTATTTTTCAGGAAGAACATTTTTTTTTAGAATACGGCAGATTAAACAAGGATAAAACCAGAGTCCAGCTCTCTTTCCACCCCTTGCTCTTTCCATTCTTTTACTGAATGTATAAGGTCATAAACACAAATCGTATTTACCCTTATACACAGAGATCTAAATCAGACCTGAACAGGCTAGCTTTTGTTGCRGTGTAAAATACCAGCAGGTATTAAGGCTACTCTTAAAGTGTGTACTAGGTGCCTCTTTTGGACAACCATGTATCTGACTACAAGGTTCATCTATTCAAGCAAAAGTTACACTGGGCCAAGACCATAGTTTGTTCTTTGTGGATAAAATGGAGAGTTGAATGGAGGCAAGTATGTAYATACCAAGGAGGAGAATTTGGCTCACATTTTGTTGATGATGAGTTAGTCAAACAGTTTATCTTTTACCTGAGGAATGAATACCTCTGCTAGAAAGTAAGAGGAAAAATAAAATAAAATAAAAAAAGGAAATCRGCACTACATGAAATGTAATTACAAGACAGTACTGGAGATTTTTCTATTCAGACCTCTCTGCTCTCTGTAGACTTCTAAGGTTAGTACATTAATACCTTCATGAAGAGCTCTGCGTGCCAGAGCTTCAAACTCAGTAAAACTGTGAAGAAGGTAACAGTGATCTTCTTTTGGATGGGATGCCATGTCATTCAGTTCTCGGATATTCCCCTGCCATATTCCGAAGGTGAAGATCTCCACTCCAAATTCACGCAAGGATGCTGCAATGGGTCTTGGGTCTCCCCCATTGGAATATCCATCAGTAATGAGAAATATCACCTTTGTGGCATTTCCACGGGCATGCCGTAATATTTGCTGGAAAAGAAAATGAAATYGCACACCTCAGCAAAGGGTTAAGCAGTGGTTGATCTGCATACCACTTCCTCCACGATGTGGCTCCTTTTATTTGATTATACAGCTAGATTAAGTCCTTGCAAGACGACTCACTATAAGGAAGATCAATCATCTGCAAGTAGAGCCCGTGGTTAGACAAGGCCAACCACTGAGTCACACTTCAGATGGTCACAGTCTGCACAATCACAGAAATCATGACATGATCCGAAATGAGACACTTTTCACACTGACTGATAAAGTCACCCATGCGTCAAGACAGCAGTGATCCTGAACAGTGCTTTAGCAACTTCGTTCAGRCTGCAGTTGGAATAAATAATACAAACATTGAAAATGTAGTGCAAGACCCATGGGACCAAAGTTCAGATGCTGCCAACTGTCTCAGTGCCATGGGAGTGATGCAGATGCCTGTCAGCTGCCAGTTTGGTGCATGYTGCTTTTCCATTCAGCATGTTACTGCCATTCCATTCCAAATTTGCTTGACCACTCAGGTAGGTGAAAACTCACCAAATCCCACCATGAAAATGTGCTGCAAATGTGTGGTGAATGGTGGCATACCCACTCTCATTACCATGGCTTTCAGTATGTAATTCATGGACAAATCCTCTACAGTTTGTAAGGGGTAACTACAAACAAAAAGTATTTTATTAGGGATTATTTTGCTCAAAAAAATCCACAGATCTATTGGAAAACTTGTAGGGACTGACAGATCAACGAAAGGTGAAGAATCCGTCAAAACCACAGATACAAATGCTGAAAACAGCTCTCACACACACTATCAACTTTTTATACGAGGAATCTATGAGCARTTAAAGCTTCCATTGTGATAATCTGGCCACAGGCCTGCAAATTTTGTATTTCCACATGTTCCTTCCCACCTTCTCTCTACCATTTCCTTGTCTAAAAGGTGAAATCTACTSACCTTCTGGAAGACAAAACAGTGGCTGCGTCATTCTCTTCCCATATAAGGCAGATGGAAAAAAGTTATTTACCCAGTAAGCCCAGAAGAAATTTAATAGTGTATGCATAGACAGAGAACATGCCATAGAGCATGTACACACGTGTGTGGGTATGAAGGAAAACGTAGTGAGAYGGAAGAGATTCTGTCAGGAGAAGTAGTCTCAAAAAAAGAAGCATCTCAGATACCTGATGTGCAATGCAAAAATATAGCTGTGTCCGATGAGGCTTCATAAGCCTCCCTCTATGAAGGGAAATTGAACAGGTTTCAGAAACAGAAGAAAACATGGGCTTAGTTAGAAACAAGTTCCTACTCATTGCCAGGCTAGTAAATCATGAATAAAAAGCAAAGAATTTGGGTATATCTCCTATTAAACAAGCTTCAAAAGAGTGACCATACACAGGGTGACTTGCTTCCCTACATGGACCCTCAGCATGCCTCCTACAGTCAGCTACTGAATCTTCACTACCAGTACAACTGCACTAGGAAGCTAGAACATGGAAAAATAAGCAGTCCTCAAAACTGTAATTTTATGCATGCAGAACGAAACCCAAAGCATGCCAACAATAATTTCCTATGGCACCATGCATTCAAGGATTGAATGTCAAGTCAGAGACAATAGTTATGAAGTTTAACCAGGTTTAACCAGTTGAAGAAAGAGAAACAAGTGACTAAAAGAACACTGTTTTCTTTATTGTGTGCAAACTGCTTGCTCCTAAGAGATCAAAATCCTTCTATCTGTATCTCCCACCATGGCCATGRCTTTTCTGTCGGTGATACATTTTTGTTTTTCTTGCAAGTCTGAGGTAACAAATATGATCTAACATATTTTAATGTCGACTTATGTTTTGATCCACTAAATGATAAGGCCTGCTTCTGATTTATTGTTAGTCTCCTCCCAACAAGCATTTGGATTGTTGGTTATTTTAACCACAGTATAGCATTCCCCATTTGTCCCTAYTAAATTGTGCTTTTCTCCATTACAACAGTTTGCCAAGATCACTTTAGCTTGTCCGTCATGGCCTCAGAAACTGGGCCGTAGTCTGTTCCACCCTGCTGCCATTTACAGATTTAAGGATCATTCCTTCTAATACTTCAGACAAAACATTTGTGACAATACTCAGTAGTGCCCACAGATTCCTGCCCACTTCATCTTTCCAGTCTGACAGTGCACTAGTGCTAATTACTCTCCAAGTACGTTTGTTCTTGGACTACAGGCAGAGCACCTGCAAAAATGCGCTGTTAACGTGCTACGGATTAGAAATCACCCTATGGAGTTACCACTCTCATAATTAGCCACAGTCTGTCAGAGTGTGAGTAAATATGGGACCACCACCAATCTCCTCTCAGTGGCCAGGTGCTCTCTGCGGCCCTAAAGCAGTGGATTGTGAAGGTGTACTTTCTCCTTCCTCTGTGAACTTACGTAGAAGGAATTAGATGCAGACTTTCAACTTGGTTAGCATGCAAATTACTACCATGTTTATTTCAGTAACAGATTGTACCATGCTACAATTAATACAACAGATCACATCTGACAGACCTTCAAATGATACTCCAAAACTCATGTCATTGTATGATGAACAGTAAATGYATTTAAGCCACCCTTAACAAACACAAATTCCAAAACCAGAGATGAACTGAGTTGAGTGGTTTTATTACAAAATCTTAAAGTAAGACTTATAAAGTAAAATTGTCTGGCTTTCAGCTCAATCAAAAGCTTACAAGTTAGGCCAGTAAAAGAACCTGCAGAGATTTTATAACCTTTCTCAGTAATCCAGGCCACATTTCAGGACAATTTGATTTTGCTTTGGCAATTCATTGATTTCAGGTAGATACTAAACAAAAACAAGCACACACACCATAAATCAAAGCACAGACCATTGGCACAGTGGTCTGAAAGACTACCAAGCAATGTGTTGCTGTTGGGCTTTAATTTATTACTACTTGTATGCAAAACCCAAAGGGAGTGAAATCAAATTCTCTTGCAGACACAAATACCCTTCACAAACCAAACCTATTGTTCCTCATGTTGCTTAAGTCACACGTGGAAAACCAGAATGAAGTGAAAAACCAGAATCAAGTGGAAAACTAGAATGAAAAGAATCAGGAAGGTAAAGACAAGGCAAAAGACAATATGAAGACAGATAGGAGAAAAATACAAAAGCCTCATTTCAAAATGCATTCTGAAATGGATGCTCTAGGACAAGTGGCAYTGCAGGCTGAAAGGGTAGTGCTATTTATGATTAACACATATAATTAACATCTTCAGCGTTAACTGTGCTATTTTAAAATAGAATGTAAGCAACTTAAACTTCTATCCAACTTCTTAAGTATTCAGGCTGAAATTTTCCACTCAGGATTTGCCTCAAGCTGTTTCAGTGAAAATGGCTTTTATTTCAAAAAACAAGATGAGGAAAAACATATGTTCCATCCATACTTATTTGTTTTTTGCAACCGTAGCATCTCTGAGCTTTGCAGAAAGAACTTTCAATCTGCAAATCACATTTAAAATAAAGGTGGAAAAATAGGCCCCAAATACATGCAAGTTGTGGAATTCAYGTAACTGAGGAAGAAACCACAACTTGCACAGGGTTAAGAGACATAATGGAGATTGCCAGTGCAATTCTCTGAAGATCCCACCTGCACACAGCTTGCAGAATATGATTTCAACTCGTGATTATGTTATAACACGTACAAAAGGAGGAACAAAGCTTACTTTTGGCAGGATGTGGCTCTGCAATTTCAGTAATATCCTTTCAGCACTGTTTCCCTCTGTGTGTTCTGTGCGTGGCAGAAAGCTGCACAAACTTTGCAGATGATGGTAGTGGACAGCATTACACGTTGCCCTAGTGTTTCAGCAAGTGATACTCATAATAGGTAGCAATCAAACTTCTGTATTTTCCCTAAATACAGGGACATGTCTGCATGGCCAGTGACAAATTAGCTTGAGCCCTAGTAGTCTAGCCAGGACAACACGGATCTCCGAAAGGACTATTTAATTCTGATTAGTAAATTAGCAGGGATCTCTGCTTTACAAAACCAGACTGCCAGCAATGCCCTCTGAAACTGCTGTGCAGAGTACACAAACCCTCCATGCTTTTCCGTGCGATCAAGAAAGGTTCCCTGGCTGTAGGTCCCATGAACGATAGCTTACCAAGCCCTCTTAAAAAATGCGGGTCATCCATTAGAGTAAGTGGGAAGCGTCAGGAAAAGACCATTTTTGAGGGGCAAATATCCCTTAGCTACATGACCCTGAGATAAGGCAAGCAGCCAATAGCTTTTCTGTCCTCTGCATCTGAAAGGGCAATTTCCTCTTCAGGGCAGCACTTCCGTCACACAGACACAAATTGAGCTAACAGGTGAGAGAGCATGAGGCTGCCTTCCTGCTACCTGACAGACTCGAATATTCAGGCACCAGTGGATCTGAATAGAGAAACAGACAGACAGACAGGATTGCTACATAATGCCCCTAGAAATCAAAACAAAACAAAGCCACTGAACAGCTCGGCCCGCATGTGTTGCAGCTGTAACTCTAGACACAGAATCCCTGCTGTATAACAGTGGAGGAAAAGAACAAGGGAAAGAAAGAAACATTCAACATTTGAGGGGAAAAAAAAAAGAAACATAAGTCTATTTTTATGTCATCTGTATATGTCTGGTGGCCCAGCTAGTGTTTTGTTTCTTTCTGTGAAAGCACAGTGACATAAGGGACAGGCCACCATCCAGAGCTGCTGACAATCCAAGTAACAGTCCGCTTTTCTCTGCCTCTTCTCTCCAATATTTGTGTGGTATTTCACATAATTTTTGTTTCCTTTAACCCTGACTCACATTCCTCTATTCCGAGACACCTCTCTCCTTCCCTCTTCAGAAAGTTGTTTTGAAAGCCATTTTTCTCCCAACAGAAATTTCATATATTTTAAAATGTCTGTTCACTTAGCACCTAAACTTGTACGCACACACACAGGTGGTTCCATGTATTTAACCAGTGCCCATCAACTGCACGGGCTGTATCTACATGAAGATGAATTTTTTTCATGACAAGGCTCTGCAGTCCTTTCATGAATTGTCAGGTTCTTCAATAAATAAATCTTAAAAGCCCACTAAACAGCACTCTGAAGTTAAAAGGATCCTGAGGACCTGTTTCTTTGGTATGAATATCCACATCTGCTTCTGATTTTAACATCGAATGAAACTAAGCACCAGCCATAACTCAAAATTAGGTGCTGAATGACCTGTTTAATTGCGAACACAGCCCATTTGGTAACTACTATAAATTAATAATAAGGGGTAAGTACAAACAAAACAAAACAATTAATGGTCTTGATGATTGCAAGGAAATGCATGGGGCCACTAGAAACACCTCAACTTTTGACTGTTTTAGCACCTATTTTCTTGTCTACACTTCTTTCACAGGAATGATAGATCAGACAGTTTCAGTAATCCTTCCAGATCTTAAATAAAACATTCTTTTCACATTAGCAAAAAGTTATTACCATCTGTATTGYATTCAGTCTCTGTTTAGTGTGTACAAATATCTGGCAGACTCGCCATTTTCTTTGTGCCAATAACAGTCCTTAGAATTAAAAAGTGAAGTCTTGTGCAACAAAATGTTGTCGTACAAAATCCTCCCCTAGAAATTCACTACTGTAAGGCAAAATGAAATCCTACCAGTAGTCACAAAAACAGCTAAACCTCTAACTTCTGTGTTTTTAATATTAATATAGAGTTCGTAATACCAAATCAGGGGACAAGTARCATCCAAGACCAAACACTTCTTCAGCCATTTGACAACCACAGCAATGATGTCATCAAAGGTTCTTTGTTATTGCCTCGATTATATGTTCTGCATCTAAACTGTAAACATTTGATCTTGGGCCTCATCTCTGTCCTTACTCAGTGTTCTGCTTTTAAAGAAGATTCTGACCATACAGAATTGGCTATTAATCTATCTGTCTAAAGGGAAACAAACTGAAATGGGTTAATTTGTCTCATTTTACAAACTAAGCCTTAGATAACATCAGACAGCCCCAGGATCCTCGCCAGGAGAAGCTTGCCTTAAAAGGTTTAAGTTGGAACCTAGCTTTCAAAATAACATTATCCAAGCATTCATCACAAAAATTATACCTCTCCTTGTATACCTTGTAGGGAATACACTATCTAAGGGCTACAAAGGGAATGTTGTTCTTTATAGGTTGGGAAGAACCATCACTGCACCTCAGAAGCAAATCAGAAAGCCCTCCATTAAAGAGCCATTCAGCTCTGCTACACCAGTAGACCACTTACACTGAATTTGTTGTCAACCCAGGAATTACATAAAGCCTACACACCATGGAATGAGCTCTGAACAGAACGAGACGATTCTTCTCCCAGAGAATCACTTGTTCATTGTAAAAGAACTTCCCATTTTATAACATTACAGAATTAATATAACTATATATAATCCAACATAATCACTATTAAACTTACATTAAAATGAATAAATTATACTTTATTACAAAAAACACTGCATAGATCTGATCTATGTATTCAGCAGAATATTAAAACCGTAAATCTTAATTTCTCACGGAYGGCTTCAGAAGTGGATCTGCATGTCATTCACAAAGGAAATGGCAATGCTAAATACTTTTGCGAAGCTCACCCTTTGTTTCAAGGTTCCTTTGCTTTCATCCTTCCTGCAGGTAAAAAAGTCCAAATCTGGCAGGAAATTTTATGTAAATAAATATTCTGGAAAGAAAAAAAAAAATCAGTACTGGGATCAACCATAGCTTCTGGTAGACTTGAGGCATCTTATCACTGAATCCTGGGCAATCCTGAGGAAGCTGGTCATCTCACAAGAGTAAGACAAAGCTAGGGGGTGAGAAATACTGTTCCCCTTAATCACGATACAAATGTTGTTACTCCTCTACATAAACAAGCTGGCCATACCTCCTCTGCCCCCTCTCTAAAACAGCAAGTTCTGACTTCACCATCTTTTCTTTCGGTCACTGAACGCTGCTACTGTCACTGCTGCACTCAAATAAATCTTATCGCCTTTTTAGGTTTCGTTGCCCCTTTCAGGAGAGGAACTAAAAGATATTTCACAGTTAGAGGTTTTGGTTTCCAGTTGTTACCCTTCACCACTTTCTTCTGCACTGCCACACAAGCTCTAGAGAATGAGCTGTTACCTATGCAGAAGAAATTAACTAATATAAAATCTTCCCTTGAATATTCCCCTAACAGGAACTGCACTCATAATTCAGGGAAAAGATAYATCTATAGGGTTAATATGGATATTTAAATAGTGCTACAGGTAATAGGCTGCTGAAGATAACAACCAAAAAGAAATTAAAAAAAAAAAGGAAAAAAAATGGTTATTTAAAATACAGTGATTTTGTGCTGGTCTATTCTTGTATTACAATGATTTTCACTTCAGTTAAATAATGTACTAGCTCTACCAATTATTTTCTCACGATTAATTTATGCAACAATGGGTGGATCATCAAAATCATGTCCTTAATCTATGTGTGTATCTTTTCATCTTTCCTATCCTTCTCATGCCCTCTACCTTCAACCTTCATCTTCTTTCCACAGTGTCACCATCTCTGCATGTAGTCATCTTCCACTTGTCTTTTATCCTTTTCCAACTTACATGTGTTTTTTSCGTAATTGAGAATGAACTTTCCAATCTCTTGTCAATAACAGAGTGCAAGAATCCTAACTAAATTTTTTTTTTTTTTGCTTAGCCACAACGCTTACCTTCCAAACATCTCTAGAGTAACTGGCAGGTATGACCTGAGTAAGTCTCACAACTTGGATCTGGATCAAAGCACACAGGTAAAAAAAMCAGGCATGCTCATGGCCAGGAAATATAGGGACATGTCATCTGAGAAAAGACTGACAGATCCAATATTGTTCAGCCTGGAGGAAAGGCGGCTTGAGGTCCTCTTATCCATGTATATAAATACTTTATGAGGGGTGGAGTAAAGAAGATGGATCCAGACTCTTCTAGTTCGTAGCATGAAGCAAGAGGCACAAACTGAACATTTTTACTAAAAGGGTGATCAACCATTGAAACAGGTTTCCTAGAGAGGTTGTGGTATCTCCATCCTTGGAGATATTCAAAACCCAACTGGACACAGTCCTGAGCAACCTGATTTGTAGACCCCACTTTGAGCAGGGGGGTTGGACTAGATGGTCTCCAGAAGTYCCTTCCAACCGCAACAATTCAGTGATTCTCTGGTTTTGTGACATGGGAGGAACATATTTGACTTCCAGTTCTTAGCATTTATTATTAGCTTGACCTTTTTCTCTCTTGCTATAGCATGGATTCTGCCTGTAATGCCTGTGTTACATTTTCAACTCTTTTATTGTTGCACAGTTAAAAAGTGCTACTTCATGCATTTTGTACAGTTTAAAAAATGAGTAAACCATTCTTACCCCAGAGAGCAAAGCTATGCACTCCAAGTCTAAGACAATCATCTTCACATTGCATAAAAACTGTTTCTTTCCCCCATCATCCAAAAAAAAAAGCCAAACCCAAACCCACCACTGCCTTTGCAATGACAGGAGCTACTACATAGAATTTTAACCTACACTCGTTTCACACAAGTGCTAGGACTGTTGGATCTGGTGACTTGAAATTGGGTGGCTTGCAGTTTTGAGCTCTGAATTAGAACAAACAGAATGCACCTAGTTTCCAGGAAACAACTAACATACATATCCTTCATCTTCTATCATTCTGAGGTCTTCTAAAAGGGACATTAAAAGACAAGGCACGTTATGTACACAGCCATTTCCTCAGCTCTTGGTGCTGTACAACCTTTTAACAAGAAGTTTGTCAGGACTTCGAAAGTTGCTGGAGGCCTTATATGCTGCTATGCTGTGTGCTATATTCAAAATATCATCTTGCTAATAGATCTCAGTTTGATTCGAAAAACTAAAAATCCTAGCTTTCTTTGTGTGTGAGCAATTTCCATCACTAATATAACCAAGATGTTACTTGATTTCTCTAGTACTGCTCTGGTCTTTTGCTAGTAATAAAAAAGGAACTCAAAAATATTTTACTGAATACGTAATTAATCTTCATGTATTTTCAGACTAAGCATTCACACCACTATTGACTAGTGCATCTGCCAAATATTTGTTTCTTTTGTGTTTGTTTTAAACATTCGTTACTTTTAAAAAGCAGGAAAAAAAGCCAAACAGGATAATTAATTCCAAAAGGACAAACACAATTCATGACCTAGCCCATCTACTGCCAGCTGTCACTGCTCAATTATCTTCTGAATATCTTCTTTTGCTCCAGGACTGCTACAATTGAGCAACATGAACACACAGTTATCACTGATAAGAGCTGTCCCAGCCCAACTGGGTGTGGGGGAGTGTTTGGGAGRGAAACAGGACAGACAACTGGACTCCCTGCTTCACTGTTTATATGCTCAGCAGAGCACCACAGCTCTGAATGCTAAAGCTTTTTACAGGCTGTCAGATTCAAGGAGGTTACCAGAGAGACCCTGAACCAGATGGAACATCACAATTTTAACAGGAGCTTTTGTTCTGAATTGTGTTAACGTAATAGACAAGTAAGTAGCTGAAAGATCAGAACAGGGTCCTGGTCACCCGAAGCGTCTACCTGTTGCTAAAGGCAATAGTGCTTTTAATTTCTGCACCTAGGACAGTCAGGAAATTCTGAGCACCACAAACATTCTGTCTCACCTGCAAAATCTAACTTTCAAATTCCAGTAACAAGTGGAACTGGAGGACCAATCCTAAAAATGTGTCACAGAATATGCAAAATATATTACATACAGAATATTAATGCAGAATTACATACAGAATAATTAATTTCCGTGTCAGGAAATACTGCTAAATATTATGTATTTTGCTGGAAAGGCCTCTCATAAGCCTAGGAAATGAATGAAAAATAAAACAACTTCTTTTGTCCTGACTTCTTCAAAATTTTAATGCTTGGAATTTATTGCCTACTCTTGGAACAAATCGCTCAGTAGCTTTTCTGGTTTGTCTTTGTATCTCTGGAGCAAAACACATGGTAAGACTGATTCCTCTATGAAGGTGCTAACTCTAAAGGACTGGGGATCAGAAGGTACTTACTGTCAGACCCCTCCAGCAAAGGCTCTGAGACAAGAGGACAAAAAATGGTTTTCTCTGGAAAAGTAATCTCTATTCCTGAAAAATTTATCAAAACATCATCCAGATACGGTAGTGATGAAAGGTTTCATTCATTCTGCTGTTAGTTCTGCTATTGTATCAGCGAGACAAGTTAATTCCTGCAGCAATGTCTCATGTTTCTCACCTTTCCTCTGCCTCTGTATGTTACACTGGGAAATGGCTAAAGGCTTTGTGGTACTCTGCTGTAATTAAAGTGTGTGCCTTCTGAGGGAGGCCTGTCCTGGTACATATGCAACACAGTGGATGCTGGCGCACCTCTCTCTCTTTGCACCCCCAAACCTCTCCTCCTTACTTCACACATCGCTGGTTGACAGAACACAGGTCAGGGAGGCCGCTGTACACTGTGCAGTGCAGATCCTTCCAGGCAGACACATGATCTCAGCTCTCAGAGCTAGAAGTTATGAAAATGTCAGATGTGCTCTGATCATACGATCTTGTAAGGCTTAAGATTAGACAAGCTTCCTGCAGCCTGGGGAAATGGGCTGAGATAGGTACATGATGGCAAGACAAGGAACAACTACTCAGTAATACGAGTTTCCTTGCTGGTAGCGGCCAACTCAGCAATGAGAGACACAGAACACCCTTCTCTGTGCCAAAAGGAGTATGTTCTCCTATGATTGTCCCCTTTTTTCCAGAAAGTTATAGTTCCTTGCCCTTGTCTTTTTATGCTTAGTACATAACAACAACTCGAGAACGTCAGAAAGGCTAGAATATGTTACCACTGGTGGGATATATCAAAACGAAAGGGCCTTTCATACAAATGAAAAGCAGACTTCAGATGACTAATTTCCATAACTTCAGTAAAATCCACGCCACTACTAAAATATACTGGCTATTTGCACAGTTCCTTGGGATCTTTTCTTAAACACTGTAACAGTCTCTCTGCTTCTGAAAGGCTCCAATGCACATGTGGCATCTCCTACTCAAAGGAGATGGGAAAGTCAGAAAATGCCAGCTCATCACTATATCCTACACAGCATCACCAACAGGTACTCTTTACAGGTGGAAGTCATAAAGCACTCTATGCAGGTACGCGAGGGATGAAACAGTATACCCATAATGATCGTTTCAGCCTTAAAACCTCATGAAGGATGTTCAGAAAACAGTCAACTGGAAACTAATAAAACCTGATGGACTTTCCACGGAACGTCAAGATTTTCATGGATACCATGATTTAGATTAAATCTAGCATGTCTTCAAAGTTCTTTCTTCTGCTGTCTAGAACCACAAACACCTTTGAATACCGCTGATCAAACTCACAGTAGAGCAACAAGCAATAAACAATATGCCATAATGAGCATCTCAAAAATTAAAGAACAAAAAGAGAACGGTAACTTCAAGTTCTTTTGTGGGCTGATTTGCTATTCTCAGAGCCACCAAGTTGCATGAGCAAACTACCTGGCCAGGAGTTGTGCAAAAGTATAAGCATAGATGGTAACTTGAATGCCTTCRAGCCAGGTTTCAGTAAGCCATAAACTTTGCATGAAAATATTGTAAACCATTCTATCCGATAACAATTCTTTTTCTACAACATTTTGCATTGCTGCTACTTATCCCTAGTACTACTATGAACATATTGTTGGAGTATATTCAAAGGTAAAAAACCTGTGGTTTGGGAGGGCATGCAGTCCAAAGTGTTAAGCATAACTGACAAGTGACTTTTTCAAGCCATGAAAAAGAATTCTTTAAAAAGTAATGAAGAACAGAATACTCACTAGTATTTTTTGCCCGTTTTTTTATCAGAACTACCAAGTGTATTGCTTCTAGGGATACTAGAGAAGGAAGAACGTGGAGAATGAGGGAGAAGAAGCAGGTGTTTAATTCAGGGTCTAGGGTCCCGCGGTGTATCTCTGCATCTGCAGCTTCCTACATAGTCAATGGAGACGGAGACACGGGAATAAAGGGCTTCAGCACACCTAATGCAGAACTACCATGTAGAGGCGCTGCACATGGTGACAACCCTACCAGTGGTCTCTACTGGGGTACAGACTCCCAGGATGAGGCACTTCAGTSTGTGCCTGAAGCCAGGCTCTCTCTCTTCTGTACCTCACGCTGATGAACTCAGTTTGCCTCRTGGAACTGATGAGGCAAAGGGTACACAGCAGTATCCTTCAGTGCTTCTTGTAAGGCACGTATTTTAGCATTCCAGAAACAAATTACACTTAAGTTAAAGGGAAGATAATAAATGGCCAATCTGCTAAATACCAGGCTTCCAAATCACACGCTTCTGGTTAGACCAAAATGCAAGACACAATTTTGGGAGCACAAACAGACAAATTTCCAAAGAATAGGTTTTCAATCAAAGAAAATCTTAACCCTGCTTGGCCCCACATATGATGCTAAACAGAGCACTTTTTGCCTGTCCCAGCCAAAGAGCCAGAGAAAAAATGAACTACTTAATAACTTCTTAAGGTAGCCCCATTTCAGGCTAGGTCTAAAGACAACGAACAATGTGCAGATGTGTATCTTGCCTCTGACCCTGCTGTATTAATCTTGTGAGCAAATCCTGTGCAAGACTGCCGTATGCAGGACAAGTACTTTTCACAAACACTACACTGATTAAAAGTGGTGACTTAGAGCTGACAGGAACTCCATTCTCAATTTGCTCAGTAATCGCTAACTACCAGCTCTGCAATTTCAAAGGTGACCACAAAGGTAAACCAGGTTGACTACAGTTTTTTTCACCATAATCTCTAATACAGACTCCCAAGGCCATATCAGAACTTGGAGAGGCCCACTGTTGTCAACTAGTCAGTTAGGTCTAACTGACCTAAGCCATCATCAGATATTTAGAGCACAATGCTAGAGATAGGCTAGAATCTGCTGCTCTCTCATTATTAGGTACTGATTTTGCAGAAGTCATACAAATAAAAATCCATAAGTACATTCTTGATAAACAGACAACATACATGACTCTAAATGCTCATCTCCTCAGTGAGAGGGTACTACTTTTTTAAAATAAAAAGATTTAAACCACTTAACATGGTAAGAAAAAAAAWTCCATTTCCTTTGCTTCAACTATTTTTTTGTTTTAATTTCAAAATGAGATTCTGAATCTGAAAACGCATTGAAATTAAAAGCCAATTATCCTAGTGGGTAACAATGCTGCATCTTGTACTTTTGTGCTTTTGACATACAGAAGAAACAAAGCCACCATTACTTATTTAAACAAGTATTAAATAAGCATTAGAACTGTTTATCCTAAATTGATATGTGCTTACATTCTTTTGAGGTTTTTTCATGTTCGTTAATTGGACGACAACAGAACACTAAATTTGACATGCTGGCTGGTCATTTGTCATGCTCCCTAAAGATCAGGTTAGACACAAAAGCCAGATTTTAAAGGCCAGATATTCAGAAAATATGTCATCTGATTCTGTGACAGAATTCTGTGACAGTGCTGTGACAGACCTTCCACTTACATACACCACTGACTTCAATGGAGTGAAGATTAATTACAAAAGCAAAAAGCCCAGCTTTTTAATGCARTTACTACAATAACACAGAGTGACTCCCAAAGCCTCCCTCAGCTACTGCTTTGCCAAATCRCTTAGAAGAATTGACTTGTCTGTTTAAGGCTGGCTGTGCGCTACCTCTGACTTCAGCTCAAGAGCAGTGCACACCTACAACTTCCAAGTTCAGTTTTGAAGAGAAATACTTCCCATTTTACTTCCACTGGGAGACAGAAACAAGCCTGTTTTCTTAGAAGCAGCTATTACTATTTTGTCAAGAGGCTGCCATATAGAGTAGTTTAAATAATTTGTATTTTCATCTTTTTTAGCCCACAACAATCAGTGCAGCTTCGGRATGTCCATCAACTGTCCATCAATAAAGATGGCACATCAATGCTGGCACATATGTTAACTGTGACTCTTGGGTGCTCAGACATGAACAAACCACTAAACTTCCACCGCTGTACGATGAGCCCTCGTTGCTATTTCACGATGGATCTGGCAACAAATGCACATCCCTCCCACAAGGTGTAATGGGTGCTGTTAGCAGTGGTTATCTCTCAGGATCAGAAGCTCCAATCCAGGTGCCTACAGCTGGGAAATTCAGCATTTCACTCTTTGGGCTTTAGATGCATTCCTTAATCATCATCAGCAACACTTGCTCAAATCTGTTTGTACTTTCTTCAGTTCTGCTTTAGTTCTTCCTCACTGTCACAACAGCTCTGCAGCTTTCCATAATGCAGTATGCAATCTGCTTAACATAAACTGCATGTAGTTTGTGCTGTCCCACCAACTCACTACGTGAAAAGCTAAAGCCAAAGAGTTTTGAATGAGTGAGCTTAGTTTCTTCCCCTTTCTTAAACTGTCTGCATGTGCCTTAAAATAAAGACTGCTGAGCATGAGCACTTCCTAGCTCAAGTGTGGCATGAAATCCCAAACAGGGTCACAAAACCGAACATTAGTAGCAGCTCAGCCTTCCCAATCAGGGCACTGTCTCTTGCCGCTGTCTCTTGTGGTATATCCTTCATATTTCTGTGTATCTCACAGAATTTATCTTTAATCTGCTGGGTAGGAATGTCGAAATGTGGGCCATGTGGCAAAGGTAAGCATGGACAGCTTTGACAAAACACAGAAACTCCACAATAAACCTCTCTGCGAAGCACCACTGGAGAGGATGCAAAACTGCAGTGCAAAGGAAACTCCCTTATTTTTTTGAAGAAGATCGATATTGCATGGATGTGCAACGGCTTGTCAAACTGAGTAGCTCTGCTTTTAGCATGATGTTAAATGAAAGGTTTTGCTGCCACAGGTTCTGAGACAGTAACTGCTAAGTAAATCTTGCTCCTGTTCACTGACGTTCCCAGGTCAGCCACTGACTGGCCTGATGACCTTGCAGAATACACTTATCTCTCTGCCTCCGTAGTTTCCGCAGAACTGTCACAGACTGAAATTCATCACTTTGAGACCTACCAATGAAGAGTGCTGCACGATGACTTAAGTGCTGGGATTATTCTAACAACGCACTTTCCTTTCCTTCATTTTCTGTTACTACGACACATAACTGATACTATTTCGGGGAGTTTGTCATGCTTTGCAGACACTTTTGGTTTTGGAAAAGAGGCAGAGAATTCTGGTCAGAAGCAGAAGAAACCCCACATTAAAGTGTGAGAAGAAAAAAGAGATATTTTAGGAAAGTGAAAGAAGAAATAATTACGGTTGTACCAAAAGACAGTTAAAAACAAAGGACAGCAGTGTAAGAGTCCAGAGGGAACAACAACTTTGTTAAAATACTCTAGATTTATTCCAATAGTAGTATTGTAAACTTAGAAGAGTCATTTTCTGAATAGTCCCTAGAAAGGAGAGTATTCCCTGAAGCTGTAATTTGTCTCACTTGAAGACGATGTACTGAACAAAACCACAGTACAGTATCTTTAACCAAGGGCCAGCAAGCAGCCCGAAATTTAACCTTGTCATTCTATCGCAATTCTCCCTGCCATCATGCAAATATTTTTCTTCCCACATTCTTATGAGACCACAGTGTAAAATGACAGTGATGCTGTTATAGCCACAAGGTTTAGCTGGGCTCATAAAACTAAATTGTAGGTTTCTGAGGGGAATTTTTGTTTATTCCATTTCAAAGATATGATTAGTCAAAACTCCGTATCAAGAAAACAGACGGCATTTCTTAAGCTTATGTTCTGTTCGTAATGGTTATTTTAACTCATATCACTAACCTTTTCACACAGCACCCCTGGGATGGATCTATATTGAAACCTGACTTCACAGTGGAAGATCTTGTTTTCCTAAAGCAGGTCTTCCATGTGCAACTCCGAGCACATTAGACAATGGTCTTACTTTCTCCTGCCACATGTGAAGAAGAGAGTAAGCTTTGCAAATTTCATATGCCCAGCACTCASTCATCAACTCCAAATGACAGTGCGTAAGATGTTTCAAGGGAAGTACACCCAATGCTCAGCTACAGGTCACTACCAGAAATGAGACATAAAAATAACAAAAAAATAAACTGCTTTGGGAATGCTCCTGCACACAGAGGCCAAACGGCAAGGAGCAGCCCAGTCTAGCCTCGTAAAAAAGCTTCCAGAGTAGACTGRCTGTCCATGAGCCATTTACTGGGAAACCTCCCCAGCATGCTCAAGTGCCAACACATGCCCAGGAGCTGCCTAGACCAAATTTGTGCCATGGGACTATATAACAACTTAACACCAGAGATGATCATGTTCCACTGTCTGGAAACGTTCCTGGACGTGATTCAGTTTATTGGTATAGCACACACAGCTTAAGGACTCCTTTGTCAGTCATCAGCAATTAAAATAAGTCACCTGGTGACAGTACGTAGATATCTCTGACTGCTCACAGCTATGGGGCACCCAAGTCCCACTGCCAGGAAACAAGGCAGACGTTTCAGATGCCAGACTTGATTCATATATATCACTTCTGAAATCGGGACATTGGTTGCATGCTCCTTCAAAGAGTTAATTTCACACATTTGTTTGCAAGGGCAGCAGAAAACATGGGAGCTGCAGGCACAAACAGCACGGGAAGGTGGTGACTAGTTGCCCTGACCAGACTATTCCGCATCCCACAGCACACCGTTCCACATCCCACCATACAGCCCTACACCCCTTGGCACYGAACACCCTCGCACAGCACGCAGAACCACACTCCCACACCACACGCTGCACAGCACACCGCACACCATGCCATCACGCCTCATCGCCCCACGCACTACTGCACCGCACGCCTCGCCGTGCCTCCCCCTCACCGCCGAGAGCTTGCCTGAGCGCGCCCCGTGCCTCAGCGCACCGCACCTCACCACCACACGCACCTCACGGCCCCACCACGTCCCTCACCACACACTCCTCGGCACCACCGCACACCTCACGGCACCACCGCACACCTCACGGCACCACCGCACACCCCACGGCACCATCACACACCTCACGGCACCACCACACACCTCACGGCACCACCACACACCTCACGGCACCATCACACACCTCACGGCACCATCACACCTCACGGTACCGCCACACGCCCCAGCACACACCTGACAGAACGTCCCTCACCACACCCCTCACCTCGCGGCCGCGCACCCCAGCCCACCGCACGGCACGGCACCACCCCCCGTCCTCCCGCCCGCGGCGCCGGGCTCACCGCCGCCTGCTGGAAGGCGCCCTTGGTGTAGGTACCGCCGCCGCGGTAGGCGATGGCGGGGATCTCGCGTCCCAGCAGGGCGCACTTGTGCTGCTGCGGCCGCCGCCGCGAGATGTAGTCCACGCGTGGCACCACGTTGCTGCGCGAGGAGAAGGTGACAATGGCGACGCGCGTGGCCGCGGGCACCACGGGGAAGTCGGAGAGCAGCTTCTTGACGAAGCGCAGCTCGCTGAGGAAGTTGGCCGGCCCCACGCTCGACGACTCGTCCACCAGGAAGACCAGCTCCAGCCGCCCGCTGCGCGCCCGCAGCCGCCGCACCTGGCGCTTGAAGGCGCGGCCCAGCTTCTCCACTTTGCTCTCCGTCGTGTCGGGCAGCGGCGGCGCCGCCAGGGCGGGCGAGGCGAGGGTGGGGGCGCGGGAGAGGGCGCCCGGCGGGCCGCCCGCCCGGCCCTGCGGCGCCGACGGCGACAACGACAGCGACAGCCCCCACCAGCAGCAGAGAGCCACCAGGGGCCACATCGCGGGGCGGCGGGCGCGGGGAGACGCCGGCAGCCGCGGGCGGAGAGCGGCTGGTCGACCCCTGACGCCCCACCTCCTCTCTCCTCGGAGGGGCGGCCTGCCTCCCTGCCTGCCTCCCCGCCGGCCCCCGCAGGTACCCGCGCTCTTTAATCC